>JALIZH010020332.1:0-37372 GCA_030522465.1 Rhipicephalus appendiculatus
CACGCATATAGCCGAAGTTTCGAAGGTGTCAAGAAGACCGGGCGTGTTTACCCAAACGATGCTATAAACGCGTATAGAGCGGTCCTACGGTTCGCACTTCGAAACGTTCCTTCCTTCCAGTGTCTCTTTCTTTTGTTCGCTACTAAGTCTAAAGTTTCCGTTTCTCCGGTTTAGCGTACGGGCCCCAGTAGTGAACGTTTATAGATGGTTCCTTCGTTCGCCTACTTCTTTGTTGAGTTACGTTTGTCTATTTCTGAGGGTTGAAAAGAACAAAAACTAGCTGCGGTGTTGGTTCTGGCGTCGAAGGAAGAACGCCCGTTGCGTCGGCCCACCTCATCTCCACCTTCGGCCTGCTTTGACAGAAAGCGAGTTCTAATTTCGGCCACTAAACGTTTGTCTTTCTTCTTCAGGGTTATACACGAATCGCGAGCAAATGCCTTCACCTTTTCTTCCTTTTCTTCTGCACGGCGTTTTCGATTAGATTTATTGGACTGCTCCCACCGTGGAACCATCTATTAAGAGAAAACTTCAAAAAGTTCGTCTACAGTAAACACTCGGAGAAGCTGCGTTTTCGTGCAAATTAAGAGGCTGTCTCAATTTGCACGAAAAAGCACTTTCATCGTAAACAAGTTCAGGCACGAAAAACATCCCGTTGGTGATTGAGAGTGCACAAGATCGCTTCACAATTGTCGTATTCTAACCATCGTCCGCCACGGTGGATCCGTGGTTATACGGTGTTCGGCTGCTGACCCGAAGTTCGTGGGTTCGGTACCGGCAGCGGCGGTCGCATTTCGGTGGAGACGAAAAGTTAGAGGCCCGTTTATTGTGCGATGTCAGTGCACGTTAATGAACACCAGGTGGTCGAAATTTCCGGAACCCTCCACGACGGCGTGCCTCAGAACCATAGCGTGGTTTTGGGACATAAAACTCCAGATATTACTATTATTCTAATCGTCATATCTTATTACGATAGCAATTATATGGACACTCGAGGCGCATTTTTGCCGTCGCCGTCATGTTCCGCATAAAGTTAAAACCTATAACATCGCGCCGCGCATCGTATGTTCTATGTTCGAGCGAAAATGTGCGAAGGCTGCAGACGGGCGCGGTTCAAGCAGAGATGGAGCGCGCTGGCGGCTCCGTCGGCCGATGGAGTATGAAGGGGTGCTGTATGGGGGCTGCGTCGTTCGGGCAGCGACTGCGAACTTTGATTAAGATGGCGTGGTTATTAAAGCAAAATGGCTCATACAAACACGAGTATGACCGGCGCACCTTCGACGGCCGTATTTCTGTACGCTTACAGGCGCTGGGCTTTTCGAATACGACGCCGAAACCGTTTACAACGCTGAAAATCTAAACAGTTGGGCTCAACTTTCTGCCGAGGGAAGCCAGCGTTGCATAGAAGGTTTCAATTACTCTCCGCGCCCAAGTAAAGACAAGTATAAGCTAGCCAAATCCTGCGCAGCCAGCAATGTACTACAGCCTGTCGCCGCTTATACGGGAAGAGCTCGCTGTAGGGCAATCACGCGCATAACGATCCCAACAACCGCGATGCCTAATTGCTCTCACGTAGCGGTGGGTCTGAGGCGAAATGACGCTGCCATTGTCAGGAGCGAGTGTGCGCGTGCGTGTTTGTGGGTTTCGCTAATGGCACTGGGGAGCGTGGCCTATTAAGAGCACCCCGTGCGGAAGAGCTTATCTCGGTGGCCGAAACGCCAGTGAAGAAAGAGTATAGGTTAAGGAATCGCTGTGCATTGTAAGAGAGATGCAGAAATGGGTACCCTCGGGTTGCAGTTGCTGCTTACGGGGCCTAAGTATACACCTAGTAGCACGTACAGTTTTTTAATGCGAATGTCTGAGACCTCCAGCTTCTGCTTGTCTCTGAGGAAGAGACAACGTGCAGCCGAAAAAAAAATTGGGCTAGATTTGAGTAGGAAAAGTTGCCGGTTCCTGTAGTTAGCGCTAAATGCTGTGTTAGGAACACTGGCGTAGCAGGGGGGGGGGGGTCTGTTTTTTATGTTTCGATTTTGCACATATACCCGCACACAATGTAAACGCACACATGAAAATACATAAGTATCATTGAACCACCTGACCCCCCCCCCCCCCCACCCCACCCCTGGAAAAAAATTTCTGGCTAAGCCACTCCACAGTTGGCAACGCTGTGACATTGGGGTGAAGAGCTAAACCAGCCGACGTAGCGAAGTGACAATAAATGTAATGGTTCAATACTTTGGTAATACTTTAACGCGAAAGACATCGATCACTCATCAAACGCGAAAAGTAGCCGTCGCCGTCAGCACCAGTGATACAAAAGATCATCATGTTATGACGTCATCTTGGGATGTCACCATGACTGCACAGATCACCAAAATTTGTGACTTCATCACGACGTGATGAGGATGATGATGCAGTGACATGACGTCACATGAGGACGTCATCACTCTACATCGTCGCTTGGTGGAAGGTAAGCTGATACCCGAGGCAGTGCAAAACTACGGTAGGTGCGGAAAGATCTCGGGGGAGGGGGGGTACCACTGAAATTGTCTGTGGAGGAAAAGAAGATGGTTTCGTATTCGAGTGGTCTTAGGCGAATACATAAGAAACCGTATAACTTTTTGTGTTTCAGTCCCTCTCTCTGAATTGAGCTTCACTAAACTCGCATTGAGGAAGGCAAGCTTGTTTCGACGTTTTTCGACAAGGGATTGGTCATTATCAAGAATGGTTTTGAACGTGCGTGACTTTTCTTTCGTACGCTTCATTCAATATATGTCTGCCAATATTGGGCTTCTAGATTACAATCAAATAGCAAATTGGATTACAAAAGAAAGTGTGAGAATACACAGGACAGCACTAAGTTATCAAGAAACTGAAGAAAATGAGATGTGAAGACCCAAAGCACAAACAAACTTCTATACAGGCAAATAATTCAAATGTTAAAGCCCTTTTCTGAGAACCGGGGCCGGAGCCACAGGTACATAATGAACGACTCTATCTCTAAAACGGGACTCCACGATAGGTAAGCTCGTTATATCGCTTAGAAGTTACACACTTGCAACCGACCCAGCCAATTTGCCCATAGGCTGTACGTCTTCATTGAAGTAGCCGAAAAAAGAAATCAGGAGGAACATACTCACCACGTTTGCGTGCCTGTACCTCCACTCGCAGTCTTTGATGACGCGGCCCTTGGGTCCAATAGGAACCTGCGAGTGTGGAAATTATTGTTGTCATTATTTGGTATAAAAAAATTATCTACGCGTATACAAAAAGGAAAACTAATTAGGAGCCCTTCCCAAATCAGGTTCTTTCTTTCTTTCTTTCTTTCTTTCTTTCTTTCTTTCTTTCTTTCTTTCTTTCTTTCTTTCTTTCTTTCTTTCTTTCTTTCTTTCTTTCTTTCTTTCTTTCTTTCTTTCTTTCTTTCTTTCTTTCTTTCTTTCTTTCTTTCTTTCTTTCTTTCTATCGCATCGCGCAATGCTCTCTCCTAACTTTTCTCTTCCCCCCATGCCGGGAATTGGCCCTTCACCCACGTGTTTAGCAGCGCGACACTTCGGTTGCTACGTGCAACAACGAAGGTCATGCGTGAAACAACGAAATGCAACGCTGGAAGGCAACGTTGAAATGTGGCAACGTGTATAATGACAATTGACCTCGACACGTGATCGAATTGACATATCGGGAACGGCCGATCGCCGATAAGCCGACGATCGAGAGAGGGCACCAGTTATTGGAAAATGGCGCAGAACAAATACGCATGTGACCTACGCACCGTTGAGAAACCCATTCGTGTACAACCGCATTTATGTACCCTCGTTGCCGCCCAGTTTTTCGCGAACTATGCCGCCACCGCCACCGAAATCCGTAACTCGTAAAAGCTTCGCGTAAAAAATTTGCGCAGATTGCTTCAAGTCGCGCAACGCTGGATCACAGCAGAGCTGCACGCTTCAGCATCTCTTGTTACTTGTTAACCACCTGTACAGAATGCATCTGTACTGAGCGCGTGCCCGTTCGTGATGATGATAATGTTCCATCTACAACACACGGCGAACCTCGATCATACCAGCTGTGCTGTGAAAGCGATCGAAGTCTACATGCTACCCAAACCAACCCCTCCTGCTACACCACTGATAGCCCACATCTCATAGTTTATGCTGGCATTCATCAACCAGCATCTGCGGACAACGGAAATGTGACTTCAAATTTTCGTCAAGAGAGGAACAGCGCAGGATGGCCAGAATTTTTTTGCAAAAAAAAAAAAAAAAAACACAAAAAAAAAACACACAAAAAGCACAAAAACAAGCAGCTATCAATCTGTTCACGATAACAGAAGGTACGCGTCAATACACAGACCCAAGAGAAGGGATCAAGACAACACAAACTCCACAAAAGGCGCAGAAACGCCGCACATCACAAAACAAGAAATGAAATGCTGGACTAGTTATTTCTCACGTAGACCACTGCATGCGCTAGATTGATAGGTACCGCTGCATGCCTGCGCGTGCGCACATGTGCTTTCGTGCCCTTCTCTTCCGCAGCAGTGTACCTTTTCAGCCAAAGCCTCACCCTCTTTCACCAGAAATCCGTACACCAACTAGCTCAATCTTTCTGCCGTTCCTAAATACCAATCTGTACCAATGGCGTATGCCTTCAGGGGCTACTCAGGAATTGTTTGGCCTACTGACACTACGCGTTGCGTTTTGCCTGTCACTCACGCAGACCATTCGCACGTCGTCCTATTGGGTCGTAAATGCCCGGTGCCGCTGGTGTACGACTTTCGAAAAACCGCAAGCCCTTTTGCTATTGCCCTACCATCAGTCGGTCAATGGGGGGGAAGGGGGGGGGGGAGCTGACCGCGGCGAAAATTATCGCTGTCGTAATGCGTCACAGAAGCTGGGCAATTTGTGCTTACGCGCGCTTCGATTATAATTGACGTCTATCTGAGTGCGACTGTAATTGACGTGCCGGGTCAGAACTGCGCGGTGCTCTCGCTTGTGACTGACACATGAGAAAGTGATTTGGAGATGGGCCCCGCTAACCTATTCTGTAGGTCGTGTGGCGTTCCACACAAGTGTTGCTTCGCCGTAGTGCACTCTACACTTGATTTTTTTTGTTTATTGATGCAAGCGTATACACGACGGTACGCTGGCTCCACGATAATGTACGGGCTGTTCCTTATCTCACGGGAGAAAAGTGAAGACATAGAGCTGTTCTGTTCCGTTTTACATTGGTTGCGGTGGAAAGATTGGGGTGTAGAGTGACAAGATAGGTACCCCATTTCTATATGTCTTAGCGCGATGTCATTTTTCTGTCATACGTCGGCCCAAACCACGAACCGGACGATGCATGCGCTTCGTAGTCCTCATCCGCTGATTTAAGAGGTCACCCGCGTTTACTAAACAGCTAAAAGGCACAAGCACAGCTCTCACAGTTCCTGTATCGATCACGTCACCAAATGTAAGTACGCCACTGCGTACGTAATTGCGCGGAACTGATCCCAAATTTCTACGCACGTTTATTTAAAAAGGCCTTTAATAACGTGTTTTCCTATTTCTTGGAAGTTATCTTCTGTTCCACTGTCTCGAAAGTTTCGTATTGCGAATCAAACTTCAAACAAAGCTGTTGACGTAATACCTTGGTGAGCCGAGTGTTCAAAGCGTTCTTGAAGTAGTCGGCCAGGACCGTCGAGCGCCTGTATAATACGTTCAGCGTTTTTTCTAACAATCAAAATAAAAAAAGGACACCCCACATCTTGCACACTGCTCATTGCAAGAAGGGGTCAACAACATGGAAAGGGTTCTAGAATGATCTTGCTCCGCAATGCGGAAGCATTATGCAACATTCTCCGATAGCTAGACACAACACCTCGTTTCATAATCCAAATGGCCACTGAATATTTTGCCAGGAATGAATCGCTTCGCCGACGAAGCTACTTCCTTCGCTTGTGATGGAGAGAAACCTGTTTCGAGCTTAGTACACCTTGCAAAAGTGTAAATGAAGGGGCCATGCAAAGTTCGGTCATCCAGGCCTCGAGTCATGTTGCGACAGCGGAATTCGGTAAATTATGGTTGCTCGCGCTTTCGCTTAAGGGGTGCCGTTACGCCATAAACATTTCTTCCGTTTTATACCTTGGCAGTTTTCTGTCGTTTCGTTCCCCATATCCGACTGAAGACCCGATACGCATCCCACACTGACATACACGTACAAACATGCCCACCTATACAGTTCTTACGTACAAATATACACAAATCAACTGCACAATGTGCGTCACTGAATCTCCGTTTGATGTTCTCGCGTCACTTGCTGAATAATAAGCAGAATTTTTTTTATTTATATTTGAAAAAAAAAATGAGAAGGTAGGCTACGTTAGAGCCTGGCTATCCGATCAAGATGATAGCAGCATTGAAGAAACACAAAAACAAGGAAAACTAGAAGGAATAAAAGAACAAGTAAAGAGAAAAGTAATCAGAAGCACTATGTACACATACAATATGTGGTTTATAAAGAATGAGCAGAGTCTAAGAGCATAATCCACCATACACAGGATGGTCACATCGCGGATGGAGTCCGTGCAGATAGCTTTTTATGCATGTGCATATATCGTGGCTGTGAGATATGCTCATTAATAACTCCCTCTTATGACAGGGAGCAATAATGACGACTATGAACTGCTCGTTAAACTTGTGTCGATTAAAAAATCGCGAAGAGCGCTCACAGCACGTTTTTGATCATCAGGATGTGGCCACGGACCAAGGACTTTGCCAGTTGTAAGTGGTCGTCGGTCGTGGCTGTACAACCGATCACTCAGTTGAGCGCGTTGTTCTTAGTATTGTGGGCATTCTATAATGATATGCCTCACTGACGCATCGGGATTGTCACCGTGGTCGCAGTGTGGGGGACGTTCTTCTTTTGATGCAGCACAAGAAGTGAAATGTGTATGCAACATCTAATCGTAGACGATGCAGGAGTGTGTCAAATATTCGATCGATCTTTTGATTCGGTGTAAATCGTAGAAACGGAATCTACTTGATACAAGGAACACACACGTGAAACATTGAAAACCCGCCACTAAAAAAGTTGTCATCGAAACACAATAAGGTCTGTGTATATGTGAGCGCGATGTTTTGTGATAAACCATGCCATTGATTAATCCGAGAGGGCTCAGTTTAAAAGAAAAAGACGCACGAAATCAGGGTTTGTTTCTCGTCATACAAACACACGATCAGCAGTCCTGAATTATTGCCCTAAATGAATGTGATGGTGGCACTGACACCTTTCAACACACCCGGGAAGAGAAGCGACACCGCTTCAATAAGCATGCGGCTGCGAGGCTAGCAACCTGGGAGCCGTACGTACACGTTAGACTGTTTGCTTTAACTCCGAACCACACTACACTATAATGACAAGAACGATAATAATCATATCATCCCGCATCCAGCGCAAACGGGTCAGCCTCTTAATTGGCGTGGAAGTCTATTTGGCTGCTCCTGCCTGCGGTCCCCTATTATCAATGCGTACGTCCCGCTACGGACAATCACAAAGGCCAATGTGTGGGAGTAGGTCCTGCGACAATATCCCACCACCACCTCCAGCGACACAAGGTGATCAGGCTTTGACGAATACCAGCGTTGTAAAGCCTATACATAAAAGACAAAGCGAAGGCCCTCGCTGCTCGATCGCGATTAAATACCAGACAATGACACGCGCGACTCCGAAGCGTTGCAACACAGCCACCAGTGGATGCCTCGCCTATAGAGTTACACCAGCAGGCACATAATTTGCAATTATTGGCAATTAGCTTCTTGTCTCACAGCCTGGGACGCAAGGTTATGCCCGCGACGTCCCACATCGGCGCGTTGGAACGCCGTCGGACAACTTTTATCCACTCCCGGGGTCGCATGGCGCTGGCTCCTGCTCCGTTCCGGCGGATGCTAATTACTCTGAGCCTGTAGTCCCACATTGAAGCTCCGGAAAAGTTTAGCACATGCTGGTAGCACGAGGTCGTTTATATATGTAAGCTCGGTCTGTCAAGTTCGCTGCAGTGGAGCCAAAGCTGACAGAACTCGTGTTCCCGTCCGGCCCACGCAAAGAAAAGCAAGAGTAAACTGCATTCATTAAAAGGACTCCAAAGTGAAGCAACGAATTGGTTTAGATGGATAAAGTGTGCTCTGAGAACTCTAATGTTGTTAATTTCAGCCTAATAGGTTTACTACTAGAAGAGGAAGTCAGGGTCAATGTATCATTTTTGAATTTCGCGCCGAAATCTCCGCGAGTGACGTCACGGATTTCAAAGTCCATTTTTCGTACTTTCTGGACGTTTGCTCGACGAAACTCCCTGACACTTCTTATGTTAAATTTATGGCCCTCTCGCAGGACAATGTACGCCATTTTTACAAATTATGAACTGCGTAGGACCTAGCGGACGCCTTCGAAATCTATGACGCCACGGCGTTTGTTGCGAGAACTTCAAGGTGGCGTCTCCACCCGCACTTTCATTTTTGCGCGTTTTCTCGCTTGCCAAGCGTCTTCTCGCGACAATCGCCGTGATTGTGAAATTGTAAAAGAGTAATTCACTGACACGACAAAAAAATATCGTTTTTCTCTTTAGTGTCCCTTTAAAAAATTCAAGTGGGCAACTCGAGGGTCGCGGACGCGTCGCGCAAACGGGAATAACACAACACCGGTTGGGTCATGGCCTAATATAAAATTTCAAGGAAACTCCTTTGTTACTTTGGGAGGCGTCTTGGTGAAAACGTGTGAGGATGAAACCTTGTGCCAGTTGGCCGGTCGGATTCGTGTGCTTCCTAAACGTAAGTAAATTCTGAGACGCCTGAGTGCTGCGTTCGTGAGCTCGTGAATAGAAGCCTCGAGTAGATTACATTTCGCATTGGAAATAGAACCAACCCCCCTTTTTTTTTCGCCATTTTTTTCTTTGTCATGCGCTCAACTACGATGCGCCACGTATATAAAGGACGCCTACTATGAAAGCGAGAGTGAGAACGAAAGAGAGAGGGCAGGAACGAGTCCTTCGCTAGCCGTGCAGAGCCATATCCAAGTCACAAAAGGGTCGTCACGACGAAAGGGCGCTTCTTACAAAGCGTGGCTGGCGATTACCGCCGCCGCTTGCTTACAGCCCGCGACGCCTGTAACGGGAACACGGGCCTCGACTCCATGCACACTTGGCTTTGAATGAGTCAAGGCTGCTGCTCGCTACGGATGAGTTAGCCACCCGCTCGCTTTCGCCGGCTCGTTGAATTGCAAATCGATCTTTCTTATGTGAATGCCGTGGCTATAACTGCCGGGGCGTGGTTCGCGCAGACATTATTCTCGGAAAAGAGAGACGGCCCGACTTCCAGAAGAGAGGGAACGCCCCGATTTCGGTACGCACGTATTTCATATGTGATGCTCAAAGTTTGATGTTGCTTCCTCTCTCGAAAAAAAAAAAAAAAAGAAGAAGAGAGGGTGGCGGGGCGGAAACGTGGATTCTTTGTATACGCCGCGGCGCAGAATTCACAACAGATTATACTCTGTATGGTATCTAGATGTCTCTAAATTGCGCTCTAGATCTACTTCACTTTACCCGAGATGTACCTGAGAAGGCCGAACTTTCTCGCTACTGAGGTGTACGGGAAGCATGGCTGCCGATGAT
This sequence comes from Rhipicephalus appendiculatus, assembly GCA_030522465.1. Lineage (NCBI taxonomy): Eukaryota > Metazoa > Arthropoda > Arachnida > Ixodida > Ixodidae > Rhipicephalus > Rhipicephalus appendiculatus. The sequence continues at coordinate 9,644 of JALIZH010020332.1, forward strand.
ATTCCGCATCATACTGGGAAAGACGATCTCTCCTTCCCTCTTTTCTCGCTGTACCCGAAGTCCGACACAGTAAGCATAAAATTGGGGTCAATAAATAAGACAAAAAAAGAAGAGAGCGTGAGTCCTTTCATCTTGGGGCTGAATCATCATGGTTATACTTGAAATGGGCTCATGAGAAAGTCGACGTGACCGACCAGTCGAAAAACAGAGCACGGTTTTCTTAACTGAGTGTTGCACCTTCCGGTGCCAGCTGCATTAAGTGTTCATGCGCATCCTGAAAAAAAATCAACTTCACGTGCGGAAAAAATTCATACGGTCCCTTACGCATTCGCCTAAAACGACTCGAAGGCGAAAACCATCTCCTTTTTCTTCTCAGACGATTGTATTGATCCCCTCCGAAATTTTTCCGCACCTTACGTGGTTTTACATTGCCTCCGGGATCGCAGGCATTGCAAGCTTTCCCTTTCCCCCTTCCCCGGTGTAGGGTAGCAAACCGGGTGCAACCTGGTTAACCTCCCTGCCTTTCCTTCGCTTTTCTCTCTCTCTCTCTGCCCTCCATGCGGTATCGCAGCACTTCCTGTATCGGCACGCCTTTGAACAAACGACGATGCCATATGATTACGTCATCGTGTGACGTCACGCTATGTGACGTCACCGCGGCGTCATGATGGCGTCAATGATTTTGGCGACCTGTGTCGTCATGATGACGTCATGCGGTGACGTCATCACATGATGATGAGCTTTCGCATTACTCGTGTTGACACCTACGACGCAGAAGGCCAATTTTCGTGTTTGATGAGGCGTTTAAAGCTCTATAGCCTTAAAAAAAATGTAGATGCTACGCCCTGTTGTACTGTCGCCCTGAGTACGAGTCGCAACACGGTGCACGTAACTGACGTAGCTCTGAGTGTGCACGGCGACACTGGTAAACGTAGTATTCGTTTACGAGCTACCCATTAACGGAAACACTTACGTGCCCCAAGTTTTGTGACGTAGGTAAAACCTGTTCAGTGTTGTCGCCACTTGGACCACGGGCACCCGGTTTCAGCTCATATTCAGCGCGACTACACGTCAAGAAAAGAGGCACGAGGGTTGCTAGTCAGATAAGTGATCTAAACGTTCGTGAAGCCATCAGCGTATTATATCATGCCAGGAAACGGGTAGCGATTCTGTAGGCAACGACAGGCATGTTTAACCATGTTACTGCCTAAGTGTGCTATATTGACTAGTGATATTATTTGCTATAATTATTTCATATGTAAGAAAAGGTTTTGGAAGCTTCTTGCGTGAACATTACATCCGGGTAGTTCATACGTTTAGTTTAGTTCTACACAGCCATTGTATTGTTTGAAATTTCAAATAAAGTTTAAGTATTTGATTGTACTAGAAAGCGCTCTTCCTTGATGTCGCCGAACTTTATTTCATCTTTGCCTTCTTAAAAATAAGATGATAATCTGATAATCAAGTGCGGTTCCCCTGATACTAGGCAGGATAAGCTGAAAAACGAATTTTTGGATTTAAAACATCGAAGAAAAACTATAAATGAGGGAGGAATCCGACGGTTCATCGATCAACAGAACCGGCAGATTGCTGCTCTCTACCTTTCCTTCCGATCGCATTCCACCAACGTCAAAAGGTTACGACCTTTGGTACTTAACTATCTGTGACGTTGTTTGGTTCATCTCTTCCTGGACAACGGACGTAGATGGAAATCAAACACACGCACAAAAAAATAAAAAAAAGTGGGAGCACGTCTCAAGGTCAACAAGAAGATGAGGCCGCCAGCGTTTCGAATCGGTTCCAGTGGCATCGGCGCTCGAGTGGATGCAGATTCGACCCATTCGCCGAATACATTTCGGGCGAATCTACTCCGTCATGGCGCCGCCTCGGACCTGCTCAGCGCGTGAAAAAAACATGAGACGAATGCCAACGAGCTTCCTTCCCCTGAAACCTTTTGACACGAGACCCACCAGAAAACAAGATACGAAAGTGCGCCATCCCCGCGAAACAACAGGCAAACAAGGAAAGAAGGAGCGATACGCTGCTCTTTCATTTGTTTTTGTCTTGTCTCCTACGTAGCCGCTCGTTCAAGCTTTGCGACGGAACGCCGGGATTATAACAGCAGTGTCAGCGAAAAGCACATTTTCCCGTCATGTGTGGGTGCGACTCGCCGACGCTCGTACTGTGCTGCTGCGGGTCGCACATTCCTGTGCGCTGTCCCCGCTCCGTGTCACAACGACGACAGGCGAGGCGACCTCAGTGTTATTCGGCAAGGGTACGCCACGGAACCAGCGGCAGTTAGATAAGAACAACACCAGTTTTGTGCATCGACTTCTTTTGTAGAGCCGTTCGTACCTTACGTGCCCCGCCCTTCCGTAGTGCTCCCAGCCGAAGACACTACCACACCGCAGTGCCCAACGCAGTGGTCTACTCGTCGAATTCGTAGGGTTTGAAGCCGGTTGACCAGTTTTCTGTGGATGTGTGGCAACATAACGGCGTCTGCCATCTTTTGCGAGCAGGCCGTCATAGAAGGACTTTGCGGCGCCTTCGACAACAACGCCTGTCACTCAGTGAGTTGATAATCCCGTGCCTTGAAGACTGTCTTCTTCCAAAAGGGGCACACTAGGCTTCCGGTCGTTCGACGTGCATGTGAGGCACCTTCAAACAACTGGTGTTATAACGGATGTACTGGAACTCGATGCCAAGATAAAATCGAAAAGCCCGTTGCCAGCGACGGTCGTTAAGATTGCTGCTGCGCCGGCCTCTGCTTTTACATCAGGGACGTCAAAGTCTGATGTCCCCTCGAGACTAGCATCCTAGGCCTGTTGTCAGGTCAGACGTCTTGCCAGGTGTCTGCGATGAGGGTCGCCGTAATCGGGGCCGGATGCTCGGGCGTAGCCGCCGTCAAGGCGTGCCTAGAAGAGAACCTGGACGTCGTGTGCTTCGAGGCGGCCTCGAACTCCGGAGGTCTGTGGTGGTATCGCGACGAAGAACACGAGGAAGACTTCGACGCCGGCACGGTGATGCGATTCACGGTGTGCAACACGAGCAAGGAAATGTGCGTCTACAGCGACTTCCCGCCCGACAAGGAATGGCCGATCTTCCTGAGCCACAAGAAGATGCTCCAGTACATCCGCGACTACGCGGACCACTTCAGAGTGACGCCTCGGATCCGCTTCAGGCACAAGGTCGTCGACATGGACAAGGACCTGAAGCTAAGAGTGCGCAACCTGGAGACGGGCGAGGAGTTCGAGGAGTGCTTCGACCGGGATCATGATCTGCTCGGGACACCACGCGATTCCGTCGGTGCCGCTGATTCCTGGAAGGGCCAAATTCAAGGGACGGGTGATCCACTCGAGAGAATACAAGTATACCGACGAGAGCATTCGTGGGAAGAGGGTGGCGGTCGTCGGATTCGGCAACTCTGCGGTCGACATCGCCGTTGACATGGCTGAAGTTGCTGAACAGGTACGTAACATGTTAATTTAATCGTAGGGATAACTGAGTGTTCCATTGTCGCAATATAGCTGCGCAGTCACAACCAGGTCCTAGTCACAGCTACGAATACAAAGTTTTTGAGCAACCTGTAACAAAGTTTTTATTTGACGGTTTATGTTGTATCGAAGTATGTGAGCCAAACAGCGGAGAACATCGGTATGCGTGACTGCTATGCAGCCACGCTTACCGACGCAGCCACGCCTACCGGATTATAATTCAACATCTTTCAAAAATGGCCGTGCTACTATTAATTCTTCAATTATGGACGTCAGAACAGCAGTGTAAAGTTTAGAAATGCTCAATTATCTTATCAACCACTTTGACAAACCTTTTACTCACTGGAATTAAGAAACTAATTACTCGCACCAGTTTGCCGAGTGTGCAGATACGATGTCATACAAAAATCAACTAGAACTATCCCTCACAAGAGCTGAAATGTGGCGCTTAATGGAAGACTATCATCATTGCACAAACAGTTTTTTCCGAGAGGCTGACATGTAACGGCTACTTTCATTTCTGGCAGGTCTTTCTCAGCATACGAAGAGCCAACTGGGTCGTGCCGCGTCACTACGGCGGCGTCCCCATCGACGTGGCCTTCTCGAAACAGCTGTTCATGTTCCTGTACGACTACATACCGACAAAAGTAAGCTCATGGTACATGCAGTACGTGGCGAACTCTGCCTTCGACCACAAGACACTGGGCCTCGAGCCGCAGCACCAGTTACTGGCTCAGTACGCGGTCATCAACAGCGCTCTGCCTGAGAAAGTTCTGAACGGACAGGTCAAGTTCCGGGGCGAGATCGAAGCCTTCACGGAGCTCGGAGTCATCATGGACAACGTTGAGGAGCCCGTGGATCTGGTGATCTTCGCCACTGGTTACAAGAACGACGTACCCTTCGCCTCCAGCGTGCTACGCAAAGACGGGAACTTTCCCTTGCTGTACCACCGCATATTCCCGCCCGAACACCCTCGAGTTGCCTTCATCGGTTTCGTCGACGTAAACGCGTGCATGCTGATGATCTCCGAGATGCAGTCCCGCTACGCCGTACAGGTCTTCAGAGACAAGCTCACGATACCCTCGTCGAACACGATGCTCGCCGAAGTCGTAATGAGGATGGAGGACGCCCGCAGGTTCTTCGTGCCTTCGCCGCGCCACTCGATGATGGTCGACCAGGCAACCTACATCGGCGACTTGGCGACCATGATAGGCGTCAGACCGAACTTCCGTCGCATGCTCTGCACGGACCCGTGGCTCTTTTACGCCGCGGTCCGGGCTCCCGCGCTCAACTACAAGTACCGCCTCGAAGGTCCTCACGCTTGGACCGGAGCCCGGGACGCCATATTGGGCTACCAGTCTCGGATGAAGGCGCCGCTCAAGCCTCCCATGAGACTGCCTCGCTCTGAGCGGAAGCCCGAGGAAATCACCGTCCTCACGGTCGTCGTCCTCGTAGTTGTTCTCTGTCTCGCCGTCATGCTCACTTCGGAGTTCCCGCTGTTTAGCGCGGTCATCTGGTGTGTAGGCGCACTACTGTTTTAGGTAAACGAACTGATGACACTTACAGCAAGGCCGAAAGGCATTGTGTTACTACTGCGTGCGTTAATTCTTAGGTTATTGAATTTCTTCTAGAAAGGGATGTCAAAGGCTGCGTAATGACGTGGCTGCGTTGGTTACTGTTACGTGAGGAATATCCAGACAAGGATTACGTAGCGCTACTGCTGGACGGAGTGATGGAGATGTTCTATGGTGGATGCTCCAATTGAGCTCTTCCTTAATTCCCTTCTTGCTTTGCTTTGCGTTGCGGCAAAAACGAATAAGAAAACACCAAGACTACAGTAGACCAACGCCAATGAAGCGACAATGTGATCCTTTGTTTCGTACGTATGTTGAGACAGACTGTGATGTCCGCCAGTGATAAGCTTACGCAGGATTGATGACGCCGGCGGAAATACAATGGCAACAACAGGACAAGGCGATGCATCAAACGCAGTCACGCATCGCTGGAAAGTCCTTGAGAATCTTGACAAGCACGGTAGTTGTGTAAGCTGTAGTCCGTGAGAAATGCCAACTGACGACAGCGTGTTGCACTGGGAACGACGTTGTCGAGTTATGTTCTTTTTTTTAATGCCTTTTTTGTACTTTCGCAAGTGCCGCTCTTGTTTCGTTTGGTCGATCACGTTCATCAGTTTACACGGTATTGGAATGGACGTAGTCTATCTTTAACGCTAGTATCACTTACCACAGGGATTGTATTGAATCCTTTCTGAGAACATTTCGCAGTACCAAGCCGCCAAGCTAGAGCTCCGTCACTACATACGTTGAAGATGCAGAACGATTGGCGAGTGGCGATACCAGCTATATCACAATGACTGAATGCCGTCATGTTCGATTTAATAAAACTAAGAAGTACAACCACTATTACAAACGTTCACCCACTCTGCACCACCCGGAGTTCTTCATTCACGCTTGCGTACGTTCTTTGATAATAAAATGAAAGTAAAACTAATTACTACAGGATGCTTCTAGGCATCTGCATTGAGCGATTCATTTGAAGGTATCCAACGAGATGTCGTTTAAATTACTAATAATTATTTATCACTAATAATTAAAGACCATTAGCATACTGTCGTTCTTTCACAGTCGAAAAAAACTTCCTACCAAACTCACTGAAAATATTGTTTCCGTTTGTGTGAGCAAAATGAGCAAGAAAAAAGAAAACGTTGATTTGCGTAGTTAACATGCACATTATTTTTTTAGGCTAGCTGTACGTCCTGATGTGGCGAAAGGCTGGTGTTACAGAAACATTAACAAAAAGACAAAAAACAAGAAAGGCCACGACGAAGAAATGAGTAAATTGTCGTGCCATAGAAGATAACGCTGTGACTTATTCGATTAATTTTGTTTTCTCTTGCGACTGCGCCTGTTCTTTAAATGGGAGCGTTCATTATACTCACGGCAAAATGAGGCATACTTAGAGGCTTCCGCAGAAAGCGCGCGCGCACGCACGCACGCACGCACACGCACACACACACACACGCATATATATATATATATATATATATATATATATATATATATATATATATATATATATATATATATATATATATATATATATATATACAGTCGCCGACCGTTTATTCGGACGCCGATAATTCGGACATGCCCGTTTATTCGGACACCCTCGCGGCACCGCCACTCGCCCCATTGAAGTAATGTAAACTCACGACCGAAAATTCGGACGCCCCACGGCGCGCCGTTCGATATTTCGGACTCCGGCTGGCTGATCGAGAGCGGAGTCGAACTCCACGACCAGCTGTCCGCGATGTTTACACACGTGTTTACAATATCTTCGCTAGGTTGCCAGCACTGAAAGGTTGCACTGTGTATGGCTGGACATCATGCCAGTGTAAAAGCGCAGAAATTACAAATGCCGATCTCGAAGGCTATGTGTTTTGGCGACTCGTAATGGGCGTTTTTGACTTCAGACAGCCGATCCATTCACAGCCAAACAGCAAGCCAAGCCACGCTCGGAGTCTGCTTGGTGTGACGTACAAAATGGCCGCGCGTACGAAACGGACCAAGGAAGGACGGAATTACGAACTAGCCTGATGTCGTTCCCTTTTAGCATTTGAAAGTTTGCTTGTCAGTTGTTTTGTGGCTAGGCCTAATCTACTGAAATGGCTACGACAGCTACGACGCCACTCATTCCATCCGCGCGGTCGGTACCACGGTGGTCGGTACTAACGAAGAAACGCGGCAACCACAAGACATTGGGGATGGCGAAAAAGGCCACAATTATTCACCAATTCGGAGGCGGCCGACCTCAATACGATGTTATTTGGGAGCTTTCGCCGAGTTGGGCGATGATGAGATCGTCTGTCGGGTCCCCAAATCAGCGTAGGTGAAAAGCGACTCCGATGAAGCGCAGGCCGTGGCAGCGCTACAACCTGCGGTTATGGCCAAACACTGGCTGAAATACAGCCCGACTCGGTCTTGTGTGATTGTGCTTGTGTGCAGACGTGCACTGACAAGCTTTTCCGGCCACTGGGCCAATAAAGGTGCTTTATTTCTGGTGCATCCTTTTATTCGGATTCTCGATTATTCGGACTTTTCGGCGGTTCCCGCCGAGTCCGAATAAACGGTCGGCGACTGTATATATATATATATATATATATATATATATATATATATATATATATATATATATATATATATATATATATATATATATATATATATATATATATATGCGTGTTACGAGCGTTAAGTTATGGAGACGTATGTCCTGAACATGGTGTTCCTGAGATACCCATGCAATCCTGGTTACACCACATGCGCTGACAACGCGTGAGCTTTCACGTACACATAAAAAGGCACCGTAGTACATCTTCTAGCAAACTGCGCAGCAGACGGGACACAAAGAAAGAACGAAAAGAGACAGACGAGCGCAGACTCGCAGCTGATTTATCGAAAACCTGACCGACGTTAATATAGTGCACAGAAAAGACAACGTGCCACAGGCGCAGTTTATCAGCGTACCGAGAACACCAAGAAAAAAACAAAACTAAATATTGACTTCATCAGGTGCACGTGGAAAACAGTAGCAAGCACGTAGAACGCAGATATGCCTACTCCTTGTCGGGCAGACTTATAGAGGGTTCACTTACGAACCCTTCTCCCTTTCTCCTAATATGGAAAGACTGTTATTCTGCGGCCTATGTATCTGCTATCCCTGGAAATGACGTTCGCATCATGAAAAACAGGCTGCACAGTTTGATGAACCCGAACCAACTCGCCCAGCTTTCAACGCTTGTTACACAAGGGACCGTAGGCGTGTGCACAGAAGGGAGGGGGGGGGGGGGGGGGGGGCTTTATTTTCATGTTTGCACGTGGCGAAACAGCGCGGACAACGGGACGAAGAACATACAGGACACGTTGTCCGCGCTGTTTGGCCACAATGTTCACGAACCAGCTAGTCCACCTAAGAACCCTTGCTCAGTTTTGCCCCCCATTGCGGAGCTCGACTTCCTTCACACTCGACCAACGAGGGGGGGGGGGGGGTAATATGGTGAAGCTTGATCCCTCTCCCCATAAGCGTGAGCAGGGTTCCCCTTCAGGGGGGGGGGGGGGCGAAGGTTCGCTGCAGTGCCCCCTCCCCTATTAAGTCAATGTATAGGGCCGACTTTGCGCACCCCCCCCCCCCTCCTCTTAGGTAACTTGGGGGAGCGGCCGCCCCCTATGCCCCTCCCCCCTAAAGAAGAACTCTGCGCACGCCTACGCAAGGGACCGCAAGTGGACCGGTTGGGAAAGCAGCGCCCAAAGCATGTACGCTTACGCGCCCCTGGAAGGAAGCTCGGAAGCACGTATACCTCTAACTGCAAACACCAAAAGTATACTACCTTCTCCAACTGTCCGACCCGGGTAAGGCAAGCCTACGTAAGCAGTAGTTTACTTTCGCGCTGGCGGGCGACTATGCGGGGCGAAAGCAAAAAAGAAAAAAAAAGTGCGTGGAAACACCCGCGAGCTAGACAAGTTGCCCTCACGTCGATGCACTCAAACACGTCGACACCATTAGCTTCGCCGCGGCAACAGTCGTGGCACTGTCCGCTTTGGCGGCAGCAACAACTTGCTCGTGTTTCCTCAGAGTGGATATATCTATAGCCCCGTGCAAGCAAAGTGCCGCCAAGGGCCGCGCTGTTGGCGCAGTCGGTTAATTCTAGAGCTTCTTCATCCCTCACGGGTATCGATTCCGTAAGTACTGCAAACCACTTTGGGATTCAGTTGCTGTTGCTACAGGTTATAGTGCTATGGTGTGTGTTTAGAACAAAATGTGAACAATTTGGAGTACTGTATGAATCTACTCTACTATAGGAGGGTTGTATGCAGCCGTCCCTTAAAAGCTATGGCTGGCATCTGTGCGCGCGTTGAAGAACTCCGATTGAAGGTGAAACGTTTAATCTCCAGTCCTCTACTACGGCGTCCCTCATGACACATTTTGTAGTGCCAGGAAGTTGAATCATCCAAGAATTTAACTTAAAATTCTATGAGTTTACCTTACCGCACGACGGAGTTGAGGTTGCAAACTTGGTGTTCTGCTTAAATGAAAGCAGAGCGCAAAAAGACGGGACACGAGCGACAAGAAGACGGGACGGACGCTCTTTTCTATATATCATGTCTCGTCTTTTTGCGCTCTGCTTTTATTTTAAGACAATACACCTACTCGCCCAGCAAAGCATTCTATTGGTATTCTGCTCTGATGGCGGAGTGCGTGCCAGTGTTATTTGGTACAGTGGTATTCTCAATTCCTTAGCGGCGTCCGGTGACAGCCTGCTGCGATGTAGCCTGTACAGCCGCCCAAATCTTTAACTATAGCGTGCGCGAACGGCGATTTTTCTGTGCTTCAGTGCCATATGACGTAGTCAACTTGCAAACAGTGCGCCGGCATACGCGCATCGATAATGCGCGCTCAGCTGCGCCCTTCGCCTACGGGGCCGGTCGTTCTTAAGGCAAAAAATAATTTTTTTTCGTTTCAGTAAATTAGTCTTTCACGACGCCAAGAACACCATGCTTGCTGCTAGAAGGCGCTTGGTAGGCGAGAAGACGCGCAGAAAGAAAGTGTGGATGGCGACGCCACCTTGAAGTTCCCGCCCCAGTCGCCGTCTCATAAAATTTGGTGGTGTCTACTAGGGCCTGCGTAGCTCCTAATCAGTAAAAATGAACTACAGTGTCTTCTGAGGGAACAGAAACTTGGCATAACAAGTTTCAGGAAATTTCGGGGGGGGGGGGGGGGGGGGGGGGGGGCAATGTGGTCAAAATGCAAAAAAAAAAAAAAAAAACAGCATTTTCAAATCCGTGATGTCACCATCGGAGTGTTTCGGCGGAATACTTAAAAAAAATGATACTTTTCACATTGAGTTTCTTATCTATTAAAAAAGCTATGATCGAGAAATTAATGAAAGTAGAGCTTTGAGAGTATAGTTTATCAGTCTAAACTAACTTGTTGCTTCACTCTGGTGTCCCTTCAATGACGTCACCCTATATTAGCGCACTTCATACCCGCCGCGGTGGTATAGTGTTTACGATGCTTGACTGCTGACCCGAAGGTTGCGGGATCGACTACCGGCCGCGGCGGCCGCATTTTCATTGGAGTCGAGAATGATTGAGGCCCATGTACTTAGATTTAGGTACACGTTGAGGAACCTCAGGTGGTCGAAATTTCCGGAGACCTCCACTACGGTGTCACTCGTAATCATATCGTGGTTTTGGGACGTTAAACTACAACAATTATGATTATTAGCGCCCTTCAGACGAATCATGTTCTTCGGCTTATCTAATGAGTGGAGGCGTGTGACGTATCTATAAATTTTATTTCCTCGATTGCTTTGCTGCAACGTTCATCTTCGCAACATGAAATACGAGCAGCGCCATTCGCCCACTCACGCTGCCTGTGCGTCAGATGTCATAGCTTAGCGCGCTCTGCTGTGGGCATGCGCTTACCCGCGCCCTGTTTGTAACTTGGCTCTGTCGTATGGCGCTGACGGACAGAAAGAGTCACCGCTTGCATTCGAGACGTGGCGTGCAGCTTGGTTGTAAGATACGCCTATATCCAGGGCTGGGAAAAGATACCTTGAATTTGTATCGCGATACGATACAAGATACTCGGACAAGAAGTATTGGAGATACAGATACAAGATACTTCGGGAATGAATGTATCCGATACGATACTCACCAATTGTATCTTAAGATACTTCGATACATTTGTAATTTTGCTAATATAGAATAATATAATGACGCTGTAAATACCTATGTACAGAAGCGTTTCCTTGAAAATGTCTTTTAACTGCGACGAACTTTGTTTTAATGAAATATCTGTTTGAATCCCGTAAGTTATGTTCTTCTTGCTTAATGTATATTAGTCTCCTTCCGAAACAAGTTATTGGCCTTTGTTTACTTGACACTTTCGTATTTCATGGGTGTCGCTGCTCTGCTTGACGAGCAGCTAGCGGATTACCGTCTAATTTCAAAAACTTCAATAAGATGCCTCCGCAAGATGGCACTAATACCGGTGCAGAGTCCTCCCTTGTCCGTAAGCGTATTACCGCTTTCGTATTTAGTACCACATCAGCCTATAGGTATAGAACAGCAACAACGCTGGTAGCGATATTATTGTGAAGCATGTGAACCCCGTTCTTGCATTTTTGAGACTTTGCAACGAAGCACCACTCAAGACAAACTTCAATAAAGACACTGTAGCCGCATCCGAATTTGAGCGAAAGACGCCGCACGTATTGGAGTACGCAGCACAGTACTGTGGCTACAAGCAAGGTTCATGGCACCGAGACAGCTGAAAAGAAAGAAAACATCGAGAAACAAAAGGCCGGCTGCACGTAGACGTTCGCGCGCTTGTTTTTGTCGAGATAACTCGAGCGCCATCACGTGACGCTGCTCCACCAATAGAGACGCGTATACACCTTATTTCTTATGCTCAGTGGAGCACTGTGGCGGGAAGACAAAGGAATATCACTGTCGTTAGCTTTATTGAGGTGGCTTGTGGCAGCAGTATCCGCTTAAGAAGTAAAGTTCAGCCGGTCGTTTGTTGTTTCGCAGGGTGGCGTTTCTATAGCAGTATCTTGTATCTTAAGATACACGATACATTATTGAATGTATCGGAAATACAGATACAGATACTAGTTTTGCGAGACGTATCGCGATACAGATACAAGATACCCAAAGAGTATCTAAGATAGTATCTAAGATACATGTATCTTCGATACTGCCCAGCCCTGCCTATATCACTCGATCACTGGCGTAGTCAGGAGGGGGGGGGGGGGGGTTCAAAGCCACCCCTGCCCCGAAAAGTTTTCTGTTTTGCATGTGTATATATGCATGCAGGCGCACATACAAATGCACGCACGAACATAATAAAGTACGGTTGAACCACCAAAAAAAAATATATATATATATCTGACTACGCTACTGCACTAGATGTAACAATCTTCGCGCGTGCTCCGCGGTACGACAACCTCGCTGGTTGTCATTCATTGCAGCGTCGTGGCGGCCATCACGTGACTACTACGACACTGCAATGAAACGAGTAGAGCAATATACGCGATGCGCTTATCATAGTTCCTGCGATGCGCTTATCATAGTTGCTGCCTCCTCTTGACCAGTCTGACTTAATGGCACAACAGTGGCCACGGTAGCCATTCGTAGACAACGTTGCCCTACGGCGTTTTATCAGTTCACGAAGAGAACACACGAGTCCTCGTTCCGGCAGTATCTTATGTATATTTTTTTCACGCCTCTTATCCCTTGGTGTCGTCTTGTTTAGGTGCTCGTGAGTTGCTTAGCTAATCTGTATCATAATAGTGATCCTGGTTTTCGAGTCTACACTCGTACTTGGTTAGGAAGTACGCGCACTACGTACATGTTTTAAAGGGGCCCTGTAAAACTTTCACTATGGTCGGGAAACGCTGCCGATCGGTAGTCGAGGCTCCTGAGAACGCGGGAGACAAACATTACAGCGCAGCACGCGGCCTGGAATTTACAACTAATTCTCAAAGTCAGCTAGAAATCGTGCCCTCTTATCTCGACAAATGATGCCATGTACCCATATTCACGGTCATTGGCCGATTTGAGCATAGTGGGCTACATAGGTACCATGGCCGCCGCGAGAGGCCACCACGTGCACGCGCACCCGATCACACTGAACGTAAGCCGCGCGTTCGTAGAAGAAAAAAAGTGCTCAAGGTCATGACGCATGCGTGACGTAGCTTCTTTTTCCCGTGCCATCCCTCCCTGCTTAGCTTACAGAGCGCTCGCCGAGACGAGAGATGAGACCAGGCAATTACAGAATTACAGCGTACAACAAATTTCCGTAACTCCGCTCGTACTTGGCGGATTCTAAAAATTTTGGCGGCGGTCGATTCGTGAGGTAATAAACTCCTGTAGTGAAGCCATTGGATGGATACTCGGTAAACAATAATATCTTGGGTTTAACGTCCCAAAACCACCATATGATTATGAGAGACGCCGCAGTGGGGGGGGCTCCGGAAATTTTGACCACCTGGGGTTCTTTAACGTGCACCTAAATCTAAGCACACGGACCTCAAGCATTTTCGCCTCCATCGAAAATGCGACCGCCGCGGCCGGGATTCGATCCCGCGACCTGCGGGTCAGCAGTCGAACACCTTAACCACTAGACCACCGTGGCGGGTGGATACTCGGTAAAGTGTTGCAGGGCCCCCTTAAGAGAAATTTAATTATGTCGTCATCGACTGGCGAATCCCATCCAGAACTCTGCTGTAATTTTTTCTCTATAAGCACCACCCTTCCAAGCGCCTTGATTGTAGCGTACAGAGTCGTAAATTGTACAGTGTTGTTTTATATGTATAAAAAAAAGCAGAACTGCGAAGCACAGACTCAAACGCCGATGACGTGCACTTTGTTTTGAACATAATTATTGCGCCATAATCGGACACTTCTTATACGTGTCAGAGGTCATTCGCTGAGCTTCGATTAGCAATTTATACAGATCTGAAGCTTTGTGACAGTGTTGCACTACACCTAATGTGGGTGCGAATCATTGTTTTGAAAGGCTCTTGTTTTATGATAAAGAAAGGAACTATCCAAATCGGTAACAAAAGCCACACGAACTGCAAACTTGGGCACTAACTCCACCGCTGATTTTTTCGGACAGACAATTGTCGTTGCTTGGTTGTATCATAGTGTGCGACTTGATAAGTGGATGTACTTGTGTGCATAACTCGTGAAAAACAAAAACAGGATATATCTGTGCGCATCATACCGAACTACGGCATCTGGGCACAATTTTGGTCTATATAAACGTGTGCCTCAGCTGAAATACACCATTTGTTGAAAGTTCGCACACGTGTTGCGTTCATCATTGCCTGGTTCCAGCGCTTGAAATTCGTTACATTACGTCAGGGTCTTCGTTATGTTATTTTCTCGTCTTAGAAATCTTTTCGTGTGTGCGCGAGTGTGTGTGTCTGTGTGTGTGTTCAGCTAGAATATTGGGTCCAAGGTTTCTTTGTATAGCCAAGCTTTCCAAACTGTAGAAGTTTAGCAACATCGAAAAATACCGAGCACAGGCGCGCTTGTTGCCTCGATTTTCGTAGGTTCTCATTTGTGCTTTAAACGACGAATATCTTCGAGGGGGGCTCAGTTGCCCCCCATACGTGCAAACATTTGCCGAGGGAGATAAAGATTTCGGCGTCATGTCTTCGACAGAATCACCAACGCCCGAAAAATGAGGGTCGCGGTGATCGGCGCCGGCTGCTGCGGCATCACTGCCGTCAAGGCGTGCCTCGAAGAAGGCCTGGACGTGGTATGCTTCGAGAAGGCGTCAAACTGCGGCGGGCTGTGGTGGTACCGGGAGGAGACGCCCGGGTCCGGTACCGGTACCGTGATGCGTTTCACCGTGGCCAATACCAGCAAGGAGATGTCCTGCTACAGCGACTTCCCGCCGGACAAGGACGCGCCGCTGTTCATGTCCCACTGGCAAACGCTCCGCTACATACGAAACTACGCGGATCACTTTGGAGTAACACCGAGGTAAGGGTCGACAGACTATAGTCGGTATTCGAGCTTTTGTATCTTATTGCCGGTGCTACTACCCCTTCTCCAAGTTCCTCAGCGTACTGCATGAAATTAGCAGCATGTTTCTGTTGGTAATTCGCGCTTTCAAAGCTAAACCAATTTGCCTTAACAGCCTTACCGGATCTCCTTGTAAACAGTAGTTTGATGAGCACAGTTTACAAACTTTCGTAAAACTTGTTTATTGAATTCTCGCATGAAGTTTAACGAGTGCACCTTTGATCACCTCTTGTTGTTTTGTTTGGTTTGCCTGTGTTTCTTTTTGCGTTTATATTTTTTGCTGGCCGTGTTGTTTCACCATGCAATGTGCGCATGTAATAATGGGGAAATGTGCAGCAGAAACAGTCTGCGTGCAATTTTTTATTTGTTTTTAACCGATCAGCCTCCGCCGATGCATCATGCGGAATGCCCCTCTTTATTTTTTTTCTAAGTTGAAACGGACGACTTGCTCGAGAGTTTCTTTTTTTTATTATTATTAGATGGCCAAACGTGACTTCCGATTTAAGGTTCCTCAAGCTATTAGCGCTTGCACTCCACAACACATTTGATGAGCTGGCTGAAGCGCAAGTGACCACCCAGATTAACCACCTGCTGCAAAAGCCATCCGGCAGAGAACTTCTCCAGAGAATCGGCCTCGGTGAACAAGTACAGGCACATGGAAGAACCAAGGAATTGTCGTGCTTATTCAGAGACTGGTACAAGATATCCCCCCCTACCGAAGAACGTGGATCCAACTCTACATGCTGGTAGACGTAAAGCAAGAACTGCTCACATAGATAAAAAAGACAAAATATTTGAATACGGCGAGATTCACAGACGCTTCACCATATTAATAAAACGCAAAGAACATGGTGGCCGTGGTCACAGATCGAAAAGGTAACATTACAAGCTGTGCCTCCATAGCCCAAGCCTCCATTACAGAAGCGGAGGAGATAGCACTTCCACTGACAATCAAGGAGGGCAGGGAGCGAAAAGCCCCATTGACAATAATCACGGATTCGAAGGCTGCATGTAGGAACTACCAAAGGGGTAGAATAGGTATGAAGGCATACCAAATTCTAACCAAAGCTCCTAAGGACCTCCCATTTGAATACACCCAAGCCATAATCTGGGCTCCAGGGTATGAGGGCGTCACCAGGAACCTGTTTGCAGATGAGGCGGCTCGAGGCTTCGCGAATCGCCGAGCCTCCTTGCACACTGCAATAGAGGACCCAACGCCCCTAGACCCTACTTATGCTACAATTCTTCAGTACTATAGGAATGCTAGAAAAATGTATCCAGCACCACATAAGAACCTCGCATCAATGGAATCCGCGGCGTTACGCAGACTCCAGACAAACACATACACCAACTTACACAGGCTACATGTATTCTACCCCACAGCATACAGAGATATATGTCCGTGGTGTGGGACCTCACCAACTCTGTTTCACATCACTTGGGAGTGTACACAACACAATGAAGAACACCACAACATGAACAACACGGAGGAACAATGGGAGGCACTGCTGTCCAGCGCGGCTTTTGAGGGTTAGCTTTGGCTGGTCCAACGGGCGGAGATGATGGCAAGGGCCAGCGGAGCCCTGGAATAGGGGCCCGACCATTTGCAATGCCCCGGCTTATGCGAAAATAAAGTTTTGTTCTCTCTCTCTCTCTGCTGAGCGCCTTGCATGAGTGCATGTGTTCAGACTCAGTACGTCACGAAATCCTGACAATAGGTAAGTTAAACCAGCTGGTAGTTGGCGTTTCGTGCATGGGCGCGTTGTTCTTTCCCATGTCTTGATTTGCGGCTGCAAACTATGTTCATCAATCCTTATACTTTCAGGATACGGTTCAACCATGAGGTCCTCAGACTCGACAAGGATGGTACACTTAGAATACGCGACTCAGCTGCCGGTATTGAATGGGAAGAGACCTTCGATGCTGTCCTCGTATGCTCCGGGCACCACGCCACTCCACTGATGCCTGAAGTCCCGGGACGAGAGCTGTTCCGCGGACGTGTGATGCACTCTCGCGACTACAAGGACGTCGATGAGAGGGTCCGCGACAAGAACGCGGTCGTCGTGGGCTGCGCCAACTCGGCGATCGACGTGGCGGTCAACTTGGCCTCGGTGGCCCGGCAGGTTAGAAGCGAGATGGCCTCTTTCAAACCTTATGTAAAGACTTGCAGCGAGGGCAGCTAGCGTCCCTGTCGTGCAGATAGCTTTAACTTTGGTCACGCTTAAACTTGGTTTACAGGGTTAATCGCGGTTAACGCTCACGCGGTTCGCCATTGCAACACGGGCTACGTTAGCTAAGTTGAGCAAGCCGACGAAATCACGTGCTTATAGCTCGTAGCTTGTCCGCCATACCGTCAGCTTCTCGGTTTGTGAGGGTAAACCATGCTTGTGTAGCTCGGTTTGCGATAACCAGGTTTACGATAATAACTACGCTTACACGTCTGCAGTATAGATACCTGCAACCGTTGTTAGCCGTAACCGTAGTTACGTTAACCGCGGTTAAGGCTGCCAGTGTGACAAGGGTCTTACAGCTCAAAACGGTGCAACACCTCTGTCTCTGCATTCCTTTACGCTTTGAAGTGGCCTTTCTGTCCGGTTGTTGTTAGTTTAGTAGCAGACAAATGGGATCGTAGACTACACTCCACGAAAATTACGGCAGCTTCGCACTAGTGGCGCCAAGCCTGAAGGAAGAGTGGAGCTGAGTGGCCTTCCTTGTTTCTCTTTGTCTTTTCTTTCTTTCTTTCTTCTCTTTCTTTCTGTTTCTTGTATCTCTTTCTTTTTTTGGTGCTTGTTTCTTTCTATTTCATTCTTTCTCTCACTGTCTACTTTTTGTCTCATTCTCGCTCTTCCTATCATTATTTCTTCTTCATACCTATCTTTCTATCTCTTTCTCTGTCGCTCTCTGCCTTTTTATGGCAGAGAATGACAGAGACGACGTCATATGGTGATGTAATCACGTGATGATAACATCTTTGCATGACTCATTTAGACGCCGATGTCGATGGTCAATACTCACGTTTGATGAGGCACCTAAGGCTTTCGCCTTCATAAGCATCACCCCTGCCCCTTTTGCAGGTCTTTCTGAGCACAAGGAGGGTGAACTGGATCCTACCGAATCACTATCGAGGCACTCCTTTCGACGAGTACGCCTTCAATCAGCTGAGGCTATGGCTCTACAAGTGGCTTCCACGATCCTGTTACTCTCGCTTCCTCACCAGCGTCGCTAACGAGGCCTGGAACCACAGGATGTTCGGTCTCGAACCCGACCACGACATCCTCAGCCAGGGTCTCGTCGTCAACAACTACATCCAGGGCAAGCTGCTTGACGGCACCGTCAAACCACGAGGCGCACCCGAACGATTCACCGAAACGGGTCTAGTCATGGACGGCGTCGAAGAGGAAGTGGATACGGTCGTCTTCGCCACCGGCTTCAAGGCTGACTTGTCCTTCCCGACGGACGCGTTGCCGCAGAAAGGAGAGCGGTTCCTCTTGTACAAGATGATGGTGCCCCCGGACAACCCCAACGTGGCCTTCTTGGGATTCATCGACGCCAGCTCCAACATGCTCCAGGCCTTCGAGATGCAGGCTCGCTACATGGCCCTCGTACTGTCCGGCAAACTGCGCCTTCCCTCCAAGAAAGAGATGGAAGCTGACATAGAGGCGGTGCAGGACAGGATATCTTCCTTCATTCCCACGACCAGGCACGCCCTCATGATAGATCGGGTCAGCTACGTCGACGACCTAGCTGGCATCATTGGCGTGAGGCCGAACTACTTCAAACTATTCTTCACGGACCCGAAGTTGTACTGGACCTTGATTACGTCCCCGTTGTTGAACTACCAGTACAGGCTACAGGGTCCTCACCCTTGGAGTGGAGCTTGCGATGCCATACTGGGGTATAGAGACCGCATGCGCGCTGTGCTGTCTCGTCCCGGGAAGGGTGCAAAGGCTTCGAGATCGTTGTCGAAGCACTTCACTGCGGGGATTGTGGCATGTGTGGCAGCGGCGACATCGTCGGCGTGGTATCTTAGAGCACTCTGAGGTTTACTGGACAGTGAATAAGGACCGTTTGTAGTGTTGAGAGTGCAAAGGAGGCGCATGCACGCATCGCGTTAGAGGGCACTACCTCTTGGGTTCAGCTTCTTCACACCAAAGTGTCATAACGAACGTAAACAGGTGGCAACCGCTCTTCGTTATGAACACGTATCACCTAAAGGACCAGACGAGCTGCGCTGTCCATATATCTGCGTCTCTTTGAAGAACGTAACGCGGGTTTTTTGCTGTTTCTTTCCTTCTATTAGTTACAAGATGTTTCCATAGTTGCTTTTCGCACATTTCTCCTGGAACGTGTACGGATTTTAATCAAAATATTTGCCTAGCTTTCTCTTTAGAAACCAAACTTGCCATCGTGGTGCAGATATCAAACAAGAATGATCACATGATTGTTACTGAATCTTCTTGTAACGTTGTAACATACACTGTCAAGAAATATGACTTTGAAATCCGCAACAATGTTTCAAAATAGAAGCATTTACTTGGTAGACACTTTGTAATAACGTGACTGATTTCTTATAAAATTTCTCTTTCCATAGACCACGCTTTGACATAGAGGTATGACAGTGACGGCTGTTGATTACTTACCCGAATGATACCGCTATATGCCAAACAAATCATTAGTGTTTGGCGCCTTTCTTTCTTGTATTTTTGTGTGCTGGCGTGAAATGCTTAAGCTAGCACATCTTTATAGTGAAAATATGCCTTTTTGATCTTTTAATGACTACGCCAGTTAAAAGAAGTAACGGAGTTTTATTTTGGGACTGAAAAGCATGACATAACTTAATATTTATGTTATTTGTGCAATTTAGTGTGATTTATGAGCACGTAGTAAATATTTTGGATATTATTTATCACTGAATTCATCTGCGAAGTCACGATTGACGTCAATAAAGACTTAAAGCGTCCCCTAGACATTTAAACATAGGTATTTATTGTGTGTTCTTGTGTTATACTTATTTTTTTTTTAATTATCACACCTTTAATCACACTGCACTTGACTGTGCAACTGAAAAAAGTGTTTCTGTTAAGTGGATTTTTCTGCTCTACAGAAATTATTTACAAGTTATCGAGAAACTTTTTCTTATATCGGAGTGATGTGTTGAAGAAAAACATTTGCCTTCGCATTTTTGGCTGGATCGCCATACAGCATGGGCTTTGCGACCGCTAAGTCCAGCGAGCTAGTCGGCCGGAGGGGTACTTCAACGTGGATAGCCAACAAAGCGCATGGTGGTCTCTGACTTCATATTTCGCGGGCTTTCTTTAATAACAGGAAAAAATGAGCTCGCAATTAGTACGTTGTTGAATGTAGCACAGACAGATGTCATTTCAACAGGCCCACATTTGCCTCATTGACATTTTGATAAATCGGTGAGTACTTTTGGGGTTACGAATATAATTATGACAAATTAATTAAAGCTCATTAACAAAAAAACTAGTAGCGGCTACTACAGTACACTGGGAACAATATGCACTAGGTCTGCTTCGCGTAACGCCGGTCCTCTTTTTTTAAATCACGCTGCGTGATAACTGGGACACCCTGTATATTCACAAGCCAAGTACTGACGTTAATCTATTTCACCTGGCAGGCTTTAAAATTCGTGCAATGATTTCGGAGTCGCTCTCAAATTTCAGTTCGTTTTATATGCATACGCATGTCTAACATTAAATAATTAATAATTAATTGATTAACGAAGCTTTACTTACTCGCATGACAACACATGGAGTAAGACCGGAAGTAAGAGGCACAAGACGTGTCTTCTCTTTAAGTTGCTACGAAAACCGATAGGGGATGGTCGCGACAGAGACGGCTGGGGTTAAGCTTCCTTTACGTCGCAATAGATTATCATGCTTCAGAGTATGTCACCCGGATGCTGGTAGCCCGTGAACACGTACTGGACAGCGCACGTGTGCAGAAAAAACTCGCCTCACACCGGGTTCAGAGAACTCAGCGGCACCGGGGCAGATGTCATTGCATCATGGCAAACACCGTAGCCAATCACCAGCGATATCAGGCTATTGCACAACGTTTCGTTGACAAACACGTGTTTGAGCTCGAGAATCTTGGAAGGTGGTAGAACAAACTCAGCTGCTTTCCCGCGATTATTTCCGTCATTTCACTCTTGAAGTCAAGTGCACCTGTCCATGTTCACAGCGCGCACGCGAGCATTGCGTCTGACTTTAGTTGCTAAGGCGGGACGCATTTAGTAACATGTGCGCTGCTGAGAGGAAAGGCCGTTGACTCCTTGCGCTACGGTATTGTTGCGCACAAGTATATATACTTCCATATCTTTGGTCACATCTTGCTCCCTTGCCTTCGATCTGGAAACACTGACAGTGAAGCCATGAGGGTTGCTGTGATAGGGGCCGGCTCCTGCGGCATCACGGCCGTCAAGGCGTGCCTCGAAGAAGGCCTAGACGTGGTGTGCTTCGAGAAGGCGTCCAACAGCGGCGGGCTATGGTGGTACCGGGAGGAGACGCCCGAGTCGGGTGCCGGTAGCGTGATGCGTTTCACCGTGGCAAACAGCAGCAAAGAGATGTCATCTTACAGCGACTTCCCGCCGGACAAGGACGCGCCGCTGTTCATGACGCACTGGCAGACCTTAGAGTACATCCGCAGCTACGCGGACCACTTCGGGGTGACGTCGAAGATTCGCTTCAACCACGAGGTCCTCAGGCTCGATCGAGACGGCACGCTGAGGATCCGCGACTCGAAGACCGGACGGGAGTGGGAGGACGTCTTCGACGGCGTTATGGTATGCACGGGCCATCACGGGTCGCCTTCGGTTCCGGACGTCCCCGGTCGCGAGCTGTATCGAGGGCGTGTTATGCATTCGCGCGACTACAAGTACGCCGACGAAACGTTTAAGGACAAAACCGTGGCCGTCGTTGGATTTGGAAACTCGGCCCTGGACGTAGCTGTGAACCTCAGCAGCGTGACGCGACAGGTAAGGACACGGGCCCGTACTCGCAAAGACGCCTTACGTTGAAAATTTTTGTAAGAGCATATTTCAGCCAATGGCGACACGGGACGTATCATTAGTGAATCCGGCTGACCAATGCGAAAACGAATTAACCTAAGAGAAAGTGTGTGAATTCGGCCCCCGATTGTCTCGAAGCTAATGACATAAATGAGGCCGGTAACTCATTCTTGCAAGGATCTTCGCGAAGTTTGAACAGCGTTACTGAGCGCGGACAGAGAAGAACACGTGCGCGCGCACACACAGCACTGTTCAACTGGAAATTAGCTTGTATTAGCGCGGCACAAGTAGAAGAAACACGGCACAGACATAAAGAGAAAGGTAGGCGCTAAGTTCATGGGTGACCAACTCGCCCGAGCCTCAACACTTCTCAACTGGAAATGTTTAATTTCATGTGCACGTGACGCATATATATACATGCGCGAGCAGGTGAAAATAAAACAAGAAAGAAACAAAAACAGGAACCCATACGCTCATGTTTTGCCGCAATCACAACCTTTTGCCAACAAACTAGGGTGACGGATCGAGAAATCACATTTCCTTATCTGACAGTGACAAGGATAGCATGCTGACACACTTATAACTCATTTTCTGTTATATTTCACAGGCTTCAATAATTTCTCTCATCAATCTATCTTTTGCCCTGCTGAGAATGCTAGTTTTATCGACCATGGGAATACAGCCACATTTTCGAAAGTGGATAGCAAGATACCGGGAAATAGCTTTTGTGACGTTGTACGCGCAGTGTGTGTGCGCGCGTGTTCTTCTCTGTCCGCGTTCAGTCGCGCTGTTCAAACTTAGCATGCTAAATCAATTAGCTCGCCGACGCACTTTGGCCAAGAATCTTCGCTTTTCTCGATGAGGCGATGGCCCTTTAAAACAGTCGATCATGTTTCTTCTCTTTCGATGTAATTTCGTTCGAAGTGCAAAAACGCGAGATTGATACGTATAGTAATTTTGCAGTTGATTTCTACAGGCTGGTCTTCCGGCCGTTCTATAATACTTGCAGTGTCCTATTGTAAATAATACGTCAATAGCCTGTCCTAGTTACCACACCAAGCTATACCGGCCTCCTCAATTCATCCTGGACTATATCATATAATAGTCCGCCTCGGTGGAACAGTGGCTAGGGTGCTCGGCTGCTGACCCGAAGGTCGCGGGTTCGATCCAGGCCGCGGCGGTCGCATTTCGATGGAGGCGAAATGGTAGAGGCCCGTGTACTGTGCGATGTCAGTGCACGTTAAAGAACACCAGATGGTCAAAATTTCCGGAGCCCTCCACTACGGCGTCTCTCATAATCATATCGTGGTTTTGGGACGTAAAACCCCAGATATTATTATTATTATATCATATAATAATCATTTCACATATATCGTCATGTCGATGTTATAAACTGCATTTCAGTAAACTATATGCCCGTCAAGCCGGTAGCGATCTTGCTTAACCTGCCTGCTTGTCCCGTTTTCCGTATTCCTCGATTAATGCGGAAAGATTGCATTGAAATCTAAAATAATGGGTCTACACAGAAGGCTTACTATATGTACAAGATGTAATGAAATTTCATTAGTCTTCAAATAGTGAGCACCACATTTTACATCCGTGTACGCAGGTCTTTCTGAGCTCAAGGAGAATAAACTGGGTCCTTCCGAGCCACCACAAATCAGTGCCCATAGACGCTTACGCACTGAACCAATTGAGGCTTTGGTTATACAGCTGGGTGCCTCTGATGAGCTTCGGTCGTTTCCTTCTCGGAGTAATAAAGAACGCCTGGGACCCGCAAAAGCTGGGCCTCGAAGCCGACCACGACATCATGACTCAAGGTCTTATCGTCAACGAGTACATCGACGGCAAGCTTCTCGACGGCACCGTAAAGATCCGCGGTCCGCCTCAAAGATTCACCGAGGAAGGCCTCTTCATGGACGACCTCCAGGAAGACGTCGACGCTGTGGTCTTCGCCACCGGATTCAAGCCTTCTCTACCATTCCCCACTGACGTCCTGCCCAGTGACGGAGATCGCCTCCTGCTCTACAAGATGATCATCCCTCCAGCCAACCCAAACGTCGCGTTTCTGGGGTTCGTGGACGCCAACGGAAGCATCACGCCAGTGTTCGAGATGCAGGCGAGGTACGTGGCTCGGGTGTTTTCGGGCCGAGTGAAACTGCCTTCCCGAGAGGCCATGGAAGCTGACGTCAGCGCTACGCAAGAGATGATCAAGTCCTGCTTCGTCCCTACGCCGAGACACTCGCTCATGATCGACAAGGTCGCCTACGTCGAGGAGCTCGCAAAAGTTATCGGTGTCAAGCCTAACTACCTGAAAATTCTGTTCACAGACCCCAAGCTGTACTATACTCTCGTAACCTCTCCCGTTCTCAGCTACCAGTACCGGCTCGAAGGTCCTCACTCGTGGAGCGGTGCTCGGGACGCAATCATGGGATTCAAGGAACGATCGCGAGCTCCACTGCTTCATTGAAAGAAGGGTGGATATTTTTTTTTATTAAATGTGTTTAAGGCGAGGTTGGTGCCTAGTTATGACTCCTGCTACACCTCTTCTCTTGCGCAATCCTTTGCATCATGAAATTGTCAATAACCACGAAGATGTCCACTCAGAACAGCACTGTTCAAATGTCTTAAATGTTCACGCAATAGAAACGTCAACGCTTTACAGAAGAGGTCATCAAGGTGGTGAAACAACAGTCACTGGGAACTTGCCAGCACGTTAAACACAGCTGTATACGAAATAACTGTTATTGCAGTGATAAAGTACTGCTAAAAAAAAGACCCAAGTGTCATTTTCAGAGTTATATATGCCACTGTCACATGGTAAGAATTTTTCTGTCTGTAGTGATCCTATTTCTAGTAGCTAGCACGGCAGAAGAGTGCCGGGAAGGATCTTAAGCGTACGGTTTTAGTAATGGTTGTTGTCTGTTCAAATTTATCTCCTGGTATAGGTAAAATGACTTGGCGATTAACATAAAAGCTTAGGAAATAATAATAATATTAATAATACCTGGGAATTGAAGTGCCCGAACCACGATATGATGACGAGGGACGCTGTAGTGGAGGGCTCCGGGAATTTCGACCATCTGGTGTTCTTTAACGTGCACTGGCATCGCACAGTACAGGGGCCTCTGACATTTCGCCTCCATCGAAATGCGACCACCGCGGCCGGGATCGAACCCGCGACCTTCGGGTCAGCCGCCGAGCACCGTAACCACTGATCCACCGCGGCGGACATTTTATAGAAGAAGTAACATTTCAGTTGCGAAAAATAAAAGCGTCGTGACCAAATGATTTTGAAATGGAAACGCTATCTATCTCCTTCAGGCGTGAATTAGGATGTACTATCTGCAAATGCATCAAATTCGCATGGCGTGATTCCCAGGCTCTCAGTATTACATTCCAAGAAAGAAGTTGAAGGAATGTGTTACTCTGCGTGAAATTCAATATTTAATTTTAATTAGCGTATAATTAAACATCTAATTATTCTGCAATCAGTCAGCTTCAGATTGCATAAAAAGGATCAAATATTAGGCTGGAAATGCATGCACAGTTTGTTTTTCGGTTGTATTCATTTCGATCAAAGTATAAAAAAATATATACTCCTGACGTTGGACCTGGAACGCGTCACGTCGAATGATCGTCGAGCGTCGCAGTGTCTCCAGCAAATTGATCGTCTGCAGCAATACGCAGCACAATGATGTTAAATGAGCGCTAGTTGGAAGCCTGCACGAATGTGCACACCACGTTGCCTGTTATTTGAGAAAACACGCATGCGTGACGCGCCTTCGAAGTTGATGTGTAGAATTGTACACACGGCCGCTGAAGGGGCTATTCTTACACTACTCTGCACGCTAAATGCTGTATACAGGGTGTCCCAGCTATCACGCAGCGCGATTTAAAGAAAGAGGAACGGCGTTACGCGAAGCAGACCTAGTGCATATTGTTCCCAATATACTGTAGTAGCCGCTACTAATTTTTTCGTTAATGAGAATTAATTAATTAGTCATAATTAAAATTGTAACTCCAAAAATACTCACATAATTATCAAAGTGTCAATGAGGCAAATGTGGGCATGTTGAAATAACATCTATCTGTGCTACTTTCAGCAACGTACTAATTGCGTGCTAATTTTTTCCTTACGGATTCGATTGTTGCTTCATGCATGGCCTCCGAGATTGTGCACCGGCGCGCGACCTCGGAGGCCATGCATGAAGCAACAATCGAATCCGAAAGGAAAAAATTAGCACGCAATTAGTACGTACGTTGTTGAAAGTAGCACAGATAGATGTTATTTCAACATGCCCACATTTGCCTCATTGACACTTTGATAATTAGGTGAGTATTTTTGGAGTTACAATTTTAATTATGACTAATTAATTAATTCTCATTAACGAATAAATTAGTAGCGGTTACTACAGTATATTGGGAACAATATGCACTAGGTCTGCTTCGCGTAACGCCGTTCTTCTTTTTCTAAATCGCGCTGCGTGATAGCTGGGACACCCTGTATAGCTAACCTTGAGCAATAAAACGTTATAATGGCAAAAAAATAAGTAAGATAAGACCGTTTGGTCAATCGGATAATTGATATCCATAAAAAATGCTGCGCTAAAGGACTAGGACGATAAAAATCTGGATACATCAGCGTAGAAACACCGAGTGCAAGGCTAGGAGACGATAATTCGTATGAATAACTGATTTCAATAAAATGTGCAGCGCTAAAGGACTAGAACGATAAAAATCTGGATACCTCAGCGTAGAAACGCCGAGTGCAAGGCTAGGAGACGATAATTCGTATGAATCTAGTAATCCACTGCTTTCAGTACATTCTAACCAGCTGTGCATCACCTTGTGACGCGATATCGGCGAGCGGTGTCGCGATGTACGCCATCTGAGCGCAACTCTCCATTCGAGGAAAGTACGAGAGCATCGATAAATTGTAGCCGACCCATTTAAACCACCTTATCATCAGCTGCGTACCCTTCATTTACCACTATCTGCTGCGATAACCCACTTTAGTGTCCACTCAACGCACCTCGTTATCGGGCTGTGTTTCGAGCAACTCCTGCAATATATGACGGCCCAACGTTTTCGAAGTGTGGCAGCGTCGCCGGATTCTTCCGTAATCTTCTTCGTAAGGGCCTATAGTCCCGAGGACGGTAAGTAAAATAAACCGCAAAGCAAACAGCCGTCGCGCTTCACGCTGGCAGCACAATATCTAATCGCGCACTTCCCCCGGCGCCGTGACGCAATATAGCGTCCTGCTGTCACGACGTGTACTGGGCACCGTTTCCCGTCTTCACGTCGTTTCGAACGACACCTTCGGGCGTTACTGACGAGACATGAGGGTCGCCGTGGTAGGCGCGGGCTGCTGCGGCATAACGGCCGTCAAGGCGTGCCTCGAAGAAGGCCTGGACGTGGTATGCTTCGAGAAGGCGTCCAACTGCGGCGGGCTATGGTGGTACCGGGAGGAGACGCCCGGGTCCGGTACCGGTACCGTGATGCGTTTCACCGTGGCAAACAGCAGCAAAGAGATGTCGTCTTACAGCGACTTCCCGCCGGACAAGGACGCGCCGCTGTT
>JALIZH010020333.1:0-17445 GCA_030522465.1 Rhipicephalus appendiculatus
AACCAGCGAGAAGAATCTCGCCCTTTCCCTAGCTTTGGCTGTGCTATGCACAGACAAATCATGTGGAATATTGTCACGTGGTCGTGACGTTGACCCAAGCAGCAGTCGGTATGTTCAAGATGAAACTGTTTATTAGGCCGAACTTGTGGCCAGTAAACGGAAAGTCAGATGACAGCAATAAGCACTGGCACTGATGGCGGCGAACGGAGCGTCGGACGTCGATCAACTGACAAGCGGTGAAGCGTGTCGACATTTATACCGCGAGTCTTCGAATATTCCAGCCTTATCACTGGTTGTCGCGAAAGCTCTGGAATAAGCTCGCGTGTTCGCGTCTTGCGCGCAATCTTAACACAACGATCTACAGTAATTGCGAAGCTTCTAGAAATGAGGCGCGGTTTGCGCTGAGCATTGCTTACATTCTCTGTAGGCGTAAACCAAATACAGCAAAAGTATAATACGAAACGCGAGTGGCAATATTCACGAATCCAGACGTGAGCGGATATAAGTAGGCGGCGACGGAGTGTCAAGTCTGAGTGAGTGAGTGAGTGAGTGAGTGGGACGGTAAAGCCAGTGAAGAACTATGTTGATCAATGGAGTCGTGTAGTGCGGTCAGTCGATATTGAAGAATCCAGTGATCACGCCGAAGAAGCAATGAAAAGTTTTGAGGGTGTCGCCGACGGGCCGACGAAGGAAGGGAACAACGGCGATCGACGCTGAAGTTTGTGTGAGTGTTTCCTGGAAGAGAAAGATTCGAGATAGGTTCCAAGATTTCGAGATAGGTTCCAAGAAATGAGGCGCGGGTTGCGCTGAGAATTGCTTACATTCTCTGTGGGCGTAAACCAAATACAGCACAAGTATAATACGAAACGCGCGTGGCAATGCCCCCCTCTGAAAAAGCATCGTCCCGATGCTTAAAACAGAACACGGGGGTGGGGGGGGGGGGGGGATTCATGCAACAATAAATAACAATAATAAAGCAAGAAGGTACAATTAGCACAAGCACGAAAGTACAATAATAAACCAAAAATTACAGTCCTCAGGTTCACTAACGCGCGTAATACGGCTTCAGGCGCACGACATGGACGACATCAGGTCGCGCACGGCGCCGCTGAGAAGTCGTAATGCCGTCAGGGAAAACCTCGTAGTCGAGTGCGCCGAGACGTCGAAGTATCCTGTAGGGTCCGAAGTATCGTCGAAGAAGCTTCTTGCTAAGTCCCCCGTCGGCGAACTGGCGTCCAGACCCATACACGGTCACCGGGTTGGTATTCCATGCGGCGTCGTCGAAGGTTGTAGCGACGGCTGTCGGTCTTTTGCTGGCTCTGGATGCGCAGACGGGCGAGTTGTCTGGCTTCTTCGGCGCGCTGAAGGTACACGGTAACGTCGACGTTTTCCTCGTCGGAGACATTGGGCAACATTGCGTCGAGCGTCGTTGCCGGGGTCCTTCCGTAGACCAATCCATACGGCGTCATCTGCGTCGTTTCTTGTACAGCCGTGTTGTATGCAAATGTTACATACGGAAGGATGGCATCCCACGTCTTGTGCTCGACGTCGACATGCATTGCCAGCATATCGGCGATGGTCTTATTTAGACGCTCGGTGAGGCCATTGGTCTGTGGGTGGTAGGCGGTGGTCCGGCGGTGACTTGTTTGGCTGTGCCTCAGGATCGCCTGCGTTAGGTCCGCTGTAAAGGCCGTACCTCTGTCGGTAATGAGGACCTCCGGGGCGCCATGACGCAGTACGATGTTCTCGACGAACTTCGCTACCTCGGCGGCACTGCCCTTGGGCAGCGCCCTTGTCTCGGCGTAGCGGGTGAGGTAGTTCGTTGCTACGACGATCCATTTGTTTCCGGAATTTGACGTCGGGAACGGCCCCAGTAAGTATGCCGATTTGCTGGAACGGTCGGCGAGGTGGCTCGATGGGTTGCAGAAGTCCGGCTGGCCTAGTGGGTGGTGTCTTCCGTCGTTGACAATCTCGACAGGTCTTCACGTAGTGGGTGACGTCGGCAGCGAGGCGAGGCCAGTTGTACTTTTGTTGTATCCTCGCGAGCGTACGGGAAAATCCAAGGTGTCCAGCCGTCGGGTCGTCATGCAGAGCGTCCAGGACTTCGGGACGTAACGCTAAAGGTAGTACGAGGAGGGAGTCGGCCCGAAGTGGCGAGAAGTTTTTCTTTAGGAGAATGCTGTTCCGCAAGAAAAACGACACCAGTCCTCGTCTGAATACCTTTGGAGCCACGGTGGCCTTGCCCTCGAGGTATTCTATAAGGCCCTTGAGTTCCGGATCGGCTCGCTGTCGTTCGGCGAAGTCATCGGCGCTTATGGTTCCCAAGAAGCAGTCATCATTAAGGTCGTCCTGTGGCGGCGGGTCGACGGGGGCGCGAGACAAGCAGTCGGCGTCAGAATGCTTTCGTCCGGACTTGTAAACGACGGTAACGTCGAATTCTTGAAGTCTGAGACTCCATCTTGCGAGAAGACCTGAAGGGTCTTTCAAGTTAGCTAGCCAACACAAGGTCGCTCACAACTTTGAAGGACCTACCTTAGAGGTAGGTGAGAAAATTTGACGTAGCCCAGATGATGGCGAGGCACTCTTTTTCTGTTGTTGAATAGTTGGCCTCTGCCTTGGATAGCGACCGGCTAGCGTAACTGATAACCCTTTCCAGTCCGTCCGTCTACTGCACAAGGACGGCGCCGAGTCCCACGCTGCTTGCGTCGGTGTGCACTTCTGTTTCGCCGTGTTCGTCGAAATGCGCAAGTAACGGAGGCATTTGCAGGCGTCGTTTTAGTTCTTGAAATGCTTCCTCTTGCGGTGTTTCCCACTTGAACTCGACGTCGGTTCTGGTAAGGTTAGTGAGTGGCTCGGCGATGCGGGCAAAATTTTTGACGAACCGCCTGTAATAGACGCACAGGCCGAGAAATCGACGGACGGCCTTCTTGTCGGCGGGTGGCGGGAATGCAGCGATGACGGCTGTCTTTTGAGGATCGGGGCGTACTCCGGACTTGCTGATCACGTGACCCAAGAACAAGAGCTCCTCGTATGCGAAGCGGCACTTTTCAGGCTTCAAAGTGAGGCCGGAGGTCTTGATTGCTTGAAGTACTGCTGCAAGTCGCCGGAGGTGTTCGTCGAAGTTTGAAGCAAACACAATGACGTCGTCCAGGTACACGAGGCAAGTCTGCCACTTCAATCCTGCCAGTACTGTGTCCATAACCCGTTGGAAAGTCGCAGGCGCCGAGCATAGACCAAAGGGCATGACCTTGAACTCGAAGAGGCCGTCTGGTGTTATAAACGCGGTCTTTTCTCGGTCTCTCTCGTCGACTTCAGTTTGCCAATAGCCGGTCTTGAGGTCCATCGACGAAAAGTACCTCGCATTGTGGAGTCGATCGAGGGTGTCGTCTATCCGTGGGAGAGGGTACACCTCCTTGTTCGTTATTTTGTTCAGGCGGCGATAATCGACGCAGAAGCGTAGGGTTCCGTCCTTTTTCTTCACTAACACCACGGGTGACGCCCACGGACTCTTTGAAGGCTGGATGATGTCGTCGCATAGCATTTCGTCGATTTGTTTCTTTATTGCCTCGCGTTCCCGCGTTGAAACTCTGTACCGGCTCTGACGTAGTGGCCTGGAACTTTCCTCTGTTATGATGCGGTGTTGTGCGACTGGGGTCTGTCGAACTCTGGACGACGACGAAAAGCAATCCTTGTATTGCAGGAGCAAGGTTTTGAGCTGTTCTTGTTTACGCGTCGGAAGGCTCAGATTGATCTCGAAAGTTAGTTGATGAGCTTCGTTCGTCGTAGCGTGTTCGGTAAACTCCGCGAGGGCGAAGGCGTCACTGGTTTCCACAATGTCTTCGGTGTAGGCGACCGTCGTGCCTTTGCTCACGTGCTTGTATTCGTTGCTGAAGTTCGTAAGCATCACTGTTGCTTTCCCTTCACGCAACTCAGCTATACCTCGTGCGACGCAAATCTGACGGTTTACAAGCAGGTGCTGATCACCCTCGATGACGCCTTCGAAGTCTGCGGGTTTTTCGGTGCCGACGGAAATGATGAAGCTGGAGAGAGGCGAAACGGTGACGTGCTCTTCTATCACGTTCAATGCATGGCTCCATGGCGTCGTCTGGGTAGGCGGCGCTTTTTCTGAGGTTAGTGTTATCGACTGAGACCTTAGGTCGATGACGGCGCCGTGTTTACTTAGGAAGTCCATCCCAAGTATTGCTTCCCTGGAGCAGTGCTGTAGGATTAGAAAGCTGGCTGGATAGGTCCGGTTATTGATGGTGAGTCTTGCTGTGCAAACACCGGCTGGCGTTATTAGATGACCCCCAGCGGTACGCATTTCAGGGCCTTGCCAAGCAGTCTTCACTTTCTTCAGCTTCGTCGCGAAAGGCCCACTGACGACGGAATAGTCGGCTCCAGTGTCGACGAGAGCGGTGACGTTGTGACCGTCGAATATTACGTCGAGGTCGCTGGTTCGTCGTCGTCCGTTGCGGTTGGGTCGCGGTGTCGGATCATGGCTACGTCGATTTGTTGCGCTGCTTCCTTGTTGCGTCGTAACGTCTTCGTCGGTCCGCGACGTTTCGTCGGCAAGGCTTCGTCTGCTTCGCGTCGTGTTCTGGTTTCCTCGCGTTGTCGTCGTCGGCGGCCGCGGAGGATCTTCGGCATTTCGTCGTACAGCAACCGCACCTCCATCGGTTGCTGCCCTTAGTTTCCCGGATACGGGCTAGGCGACCGGCCCAGGTTTGGGCCAGTGTACTGCCGGCGGTGCGGTGACATGTAGCGGCCGGGCGACGGCGAGCGGGAAGGTCGTCCTTCTTGCCACTGTGTTCCGGAGAGGTAGTCGTCGATGTCGCGAGGCCGTTCGCCTGGCTGCGGACGCGGCGCGTTGACGGCGAATCCGCGTAGCCCGATCTGTCGGTACTGGCATCGGCGGTACGTGTGGCCGGCTTCTCCGCAATGGTAGCAGAGTGGACGGTGGTCGGGGGCTCGCCAGATGTCGGTCTTCCTCGGCGTGTACCGCTGGCCGGCAGGCGGGCGAGATGGCGGTGGTGGTGGTGGCGGCGGCGTCTGGCGACGGTAGTGCTGCTGTGCGGCGTCCTGACGGGGGCTTTGAGAGGGTGCGTAGCGTCGGGCTGCAGCAGCGTAACTCAAGGCCTGCGGCTGGGGCTGCGTTTGTTCGGGAATTCCCAACGCTTGCTGGACTTCGTCACGAACAATGTCAGCGATCGAGTCCACTTGAGGCTGGGCCGAGGGTAAGAGCTTGCGCAGTTCCTCTCGAACAATCGCTCGGATCGTTTCGTGTAGGTCGTCGGCTTTCAGCGCTTGAACATCCGCGTAACTCGTCGTAGGCAGGCGGCGGTTGAAGTGCCTGTTGCGGGAGTTCCAGCGCTTTCTCGGTGGTAGTGGCCTCGAAACGAATTCCGAGACCGTCTTCGGGGGGTTGCGCACAAGACCGGCGAAAAGTTCTTCCTTTACTCCTCCGTAAAGATCGTGACGCTCTCATTCGGGAGCTGCACTCGTGTGTCCAGTAAGGCGGCGTCCCTTTCCCTTCGGACGACGCTCGCGAACGTCTCCAAGAAAGCGCCACGAAAGAGGTCCCATGTTCGAAGCATGGACTCCCGGTTCTCGAATCACGTCCTCGCGGCGTCTTCGAGGTAGAAGTAGGCGCGTCGCAGTTTTTCGTCCGAGTCCCAGTTGTTCATAGTCGCGACGCGTTCGTACGTCTCCAGCCAGGTCTCGGGGTCCTCACTTGGCGATCCATGGAAAGTCGGTGGCTCTCTCGGTGGCTGGATCACGATCATTACTGGGGACACAGCGGCTGTCATTGTCCCTGGCGTCTTCGTCACCGTGGCCTTTGTCTTGTCCGGTAGGAGTCCGTGCTGCGGGGGAGTCCTTTCAGCCTGCGGCTGGCCCGACTGTCACTGATGGTGTCGGTGTCTTCTTCGCGACGTGAGCTGGGTTCACGGCTTGAGGGGGGGCGTTCGGTACATGGGCCGTGAAGCACCTCCGACCAGATGTCACGTGGTCGTGACGTTGACCCAAGCAGCAGTCGGTATGTTCAAGATGAAACTGTTTATTAGGCCGAACTTGTGGCCGGTAAACTGAAAGTCAGATTACAGCAATATGCACTGGCACTGATAGCGGCGAACGGAGCGTCGGCCGTCGATCAACTGACAAGCGGTGAAGCTCGTCGACATTTATACGCGAGTCTTCGAATATTCCAGCCTTATCACTGGTTGTCGCTAAAGCTCTGGAATAAGCTCGCGTGTTCGCGTCTTGCGCGCAATCTTAACACAACAATCTACAGTAATCGCGAAGCTTCTAGAAATGAGGCGCGGTTTGCGCTGAGCATTGCTTACATTCTCTGTAGGCGTAAACCAAATACAGCAAAAGTATAATACGAAACGCGAGTGGCAATATTCACGAATCCAGACGTGAGCGGATATAAGTAGGCGGCGACGGAGTGTCAAGTCTGAGTGAGTGAGTGAGTGAGTGGGACGGTAAAGCCAGTGAAGAACTATGTTGATCAATGGAGTCGTGTAGTGCGGTCAGTCGATATTGAAGAATCCAGTGATCACGCCGAAGAAGCAATGAAAAGTTTTGAGGGGTGTCGCCGACGGGCCGACGAAGGAAGGGAACAACGGCGATCGACGCTGAAGTTTGTGTGAGTGTTTCCTGGAAGAGAAAGATTCGAGATAGGTTCCAAGATTTTGGACTGGATGTGTTTGGTGAATATTCAAGACTTTAAGTGTTCTTGAATAGTTTCTACTCCATGAGATTACATTTATAGCGCGATACGTTCTGTTGTTACCATTGTTTAAACACCTTCTGGGTTATATTGTGATTTGTAACGTTACCTGCCGAGTGTGCATGTTTGTGTGAAGCTGTACTGACTTAACTGAGAATATATTTTGTTTGTGTTATCAACTCTCGACTCTGACTTGGTCTTTGGACCGCGACCGGCGTTCTCTGGTGTACTAAAAGGACCAACTCTAAGTTGTCCGCGCTTTCGTGGTGCGTTATGTAGGACCATAAGTTACCCATTGTAGTCACCAGTAGACGCCAGTGTAGTGGACTACGCTGGCGGAACTAACGTGTAATATTCCCATCTTTACACCATAAAGCGCACTTTGTTTCGATAATACTGATGTCTGTGCTCTAACGTGAGAGCGGACGTTATGTCGCACCATAAGTTACCCATTGTAGTCACCAGTAGACGCCAGTGTAGTGGACTGCGCCGGCGGAACTAACGTGTAATATTCCCATCTTCACACCATAAAGCGCACTTTGTTTCGATAATAGTGATGTCTGTGCTCTAACGTGAGAGCGGACGTTATGTCGGACCATAAGTTACCCATTGTAGTCACCAGTAGACGCCAGTGTAGTGGACTACGCCGGCGGAACTAGCGTGTAATATTCCCATCTTCACACCATAAAGCGCACTTTGTTTCGATAATAGTGATGTCTGTGCTCTAACGTGAGAGCGGACGTTATGTCGGACCATAAGTTACCCATTGTAGTCACCAGTAGACGCCAGTGTAGTGGACTACGCCGGCGGAACTAACGTGCAATATTCCCATCTTCACACCATAAAGCGCACTTTGTTTCGATAATAGTGATGTCTGTGCTCTAACGTGAGAGCGGACGTTATGTCGGACCATAAGTTACCCATTGTAGTCACCAGTAGACGCCAGTGTAGTGGACTACGCCGGCGGAACTAGCGTGTAATATTCCCATCTTCACACCATAAAGCGCACTTTGTTTCGATAATAGTGATGTCTGTGCTCTAACGTGAGAGCGGACGTTATGTCGGACCATAAGTTACCCATTGTAGTCACCAGTAGACGCCAGTGTAGTGGACTACGCCGGCGGAACTAACGTGCAATATTCCCATCTTCACACCATAAAGCGCACTTTGTTTCGATAATACTGATGTCTGTGCTCTAACGTGAGAGCGGACGTTATGTCGGACCATAAGTTACCCAGTGTAGTCACCAGCAGACACTAGTGTAGTGGACGTTCCCGGTAAGCCCACGATGTGCACACAACTACTCGACTTAACGTCGATCCACCTCGTGCCACTTGCCTCAACGCAAAAAACGTAACGCACTAATAAACATTCACGGACCTTAAACATCACGGACTCATACAAGAACAACATTTTAGCCTACGACAGCTGGTGCTGGTAGTGCTCACTTTAGTGGTGGCGTGGTTACGCAAAAATGAACAATCAGTTCTCATATTTGCATGTTTTCTAGATACGTGAATGCGTATCAAATTTCTACATATGTTTACTGATTACTACATTTATCCACCTCATAACGTTATGTTCATTTTGAAAATTGCCACACAGTAAACTTCGTGATGCATGTTTCGCATGTCATTGGTTTCCACGGTACGTGGGATCGGCCAATTTTTTCTTATATCAATGTAGAGTAAATATTTAATTACTTTTGTAAGGCCCCTTTGACTTTCGAGTTATACCGATTCCTGTCCGCCTCGGTGGAACAGTGGCTACGGTGCTCGGCTGCTGACCCGAAGGTCGCGGATTCGATCCCGGCCGCGGCGGTCGCATTTCGATGGGGGCGAAATGGTAGAGGCCCGTGTACTGTGCGATGTCAGTGCTCGTTAAAGAACACCAGATGGTCAAAATTTCCGGAGACCTCCACGACGGCGTCTCTCATAATGATCTCGTGGTTTTGGGACGTAAAACCCCAGACATTATTATTATTGTTTTATTATTATACCGATTCCTATGACTAAAGGATCAACCATGTTTTTCGTTTCCACGCGCAAATGATCGCGCGAGTGGTGCTAGCCGCAGGTGTGAACGCGCCTTTACCAAGCAGGGAACCTGGAAAGCCCAGACAGCCACTAACAGCCCCCCCCCCTTTTTTTTACCCTGCACTTTCTAAAGCGCAGGTCTTAGGCGCCCGTTCCTGCGTTGAACGGTGTTGCCGTCGCTGTTGCCGTCGGTGGCGTAACCAATAGGCTCCGTGCAGACGTAACTCATGTAGGCGCCTCTAGCGGCGACAAGCGCAGGTTTGGAAGGATGTTCTCAGCCGCTCGCACAGGGGAGCAATCGCGGAACGACGCCTTTTCCGATGCCAATGGTTTTCGTGCTTTTCGCGCTTGGCCAGTGTTCAGAACGACGGTCCGTCCGCGCTACCAACGCGATCAGCCAGGCACGAGTGTTCGACGATAAGATTAGCATAGCATAAGACATAAGGCATCGCTCCGCGATAGCACCCCTGCAGCGGCCGTGACAGTACAATCGCTGCTGTCGTCTGTTTCAAGCTGCCGCCGAGTTTGCTGCCGCATTATCCCGAGAGTAATAAGCTTTGATCGTTTAGTGAGTGAAGCGGCCCGCGCAACACGCCTGCAGTTTCGCGAAATGGGCTCGTCGCCTCCGTTGTCGTTTTCGCAAAGAATTTGATGCGGCCACGTTCACCTGAAGGTGCATGAAGTCTGGCAAAAAAAAAAAAAGCACACGCGCTAACACCACGGTTCTCTCTCGGCTGCTAACAATTTACCGTCATTTGAAAGCAAATGGGGACGAAAAATGCCTCAAGCGAAGCACCAAAGCACGGCGCAGTGGCTTGCCGCCGCTTGCGTCGTCTCACCCGCCAAATCTGCTGCTGTGGCCGCTTTGGTGCTGGAGGCAGCGCGCGACTGGGGCGGCTCCTAACGTATGCGCGGTGCATATAGACAAGACAAAGTAACCGATAGACATGAAAAAATAAACCATAAAAAATACCCAGAATCGCATGGTACTTGAACCTGGTCCCGAAGCGTGGCAGTCGAGTATTCTACCACAGAACCACGGACGTGCTTGAAATTCACTGGCAAAAAGACTTTATACAGGCGTCACGTGGGGCAAGGAATTGCGTTAATAATAATATCTGGGGTTCTACGTCCCAAAACCACGATATGATTATCAGAGACGCCGTAGTTGAGGGCTCCGGAAATTTTGCCCATCTGGTGTACTTCAACGTGCACTGACATCGCACAGTACACGGGCCTCTACCATTTCGCCTCCATCGAAATGCGACCGCCGCGGCCGGGATAGAACCCGATACCTTCGGGTCAGCGGCCGAGCACCGTAACCGCTACACCACCGCGGCGGACGAAGGAAGCGCATTAACCTATGTAATATAGGGTGGCAGAAGAATCAAATAATAACAACCAGTCATCGCACAATACTACTTTTGGAACTAGTGTGTGGTTTAATGCTTGCCACCCACTGCAAAGTGCGCAAACACAATTCTTCATCCTCATCAGCCACATGCAGGATCAACAAAGTGCACATAATACCTCACAGATGTGTAGCGGCTACTTCGCATATCCAGAGAAAAACGAATAACGGTGTAGTAAGTGTTTTCCTACCTCAGAAAAAATATGATTCAATGCGTAGTCGATAGCTTACGGAAAGCCACTACTGGGTGATTCCACGAGAGATCGAACATGCATGTCCGGATGATATTTTTGTTTGGTCTGGGTTTTTTATATGTTATGCGGGCACATTCAAAGTGCACGGAACCGAAAATTTTATTTCCGAAAAACGCCCCGAGCGCGAGAAAAAAAATATTTGAAGGTGGCGGCGAGGGCGTCTTGTTTTTGCTAACCGCAATATTTTTGGATTTTGCGGCCGAATTTAATGCGAACTGTAAACGTGGCATCGAAAATATTTTGTGTTGGTTTTAATAGGCAATACTGTGAACTACATCCATGCTTTTTTGATGCCGTCCTCCAAGCGGAAAAAATGAAAAAAAAATGGCAAACACGGCCCAAATCGAAAATGTTTGCTAAGTTTGATGCGTCTTCGCCCGTTTGCTATTTTACGCAGAAACTTCAAAACTGTTTCACATATAGAAAAGGCCTCTGAAATATTTCTTCCATAGATCGCTTTCCTACAAGCAGGGTTAAAAAGAGAAAAAAAATAATTAAAAAGCAAGTTTTTTCAAAAACGCCCATTTTCAAAAAACAAAATAAAAAAAACCCCGGTCTCAATTTTGACGAAAATTTTTTATCGAAAAGTGCTTATGTCAGTCAATGCACGGTTTTAATATCATATGTCCTCATTTGCTTTGTTAACGAGATATAACGGGCCAAAGTGACCCTTGCTGTGTGTTCTCACTTCAGTGCCTTTGATGGTTGTTATCAGCTTGCATTGTGCGTAAATCTACAGTACTAATTATTTTGCTGCAGCGAAACTTCACTCTGGTCGCCTGTCTTCAGGAAAAATGTATTCTCGGATTTTATTTCTGTCTAGCGTGTGCGGGGTGGGCTGCTTCCGCTGTTTAAAGGACTACGCATACACAGTTTGCAGCCTTCAACCTCGCCTACAAGCCTCAGAAGAAAGGTGGACGCACCTGTTCAACATATTAATCGTATCATGTTCCTCAAGAAATGCTTGGTCTACCTCATCGCGGTTTTCAGATGTACACAGTTTTTCCATAAGACGCGTAAGGCAATGCCAGCAGACCTCTGTCGCGAATATCCGCAGTTTGCAGCCTGCAACCTCAACTTACCCCGCCATTATTCGCTTATCAGGAGCACGCGAGACACCGCGAGCACATGCTTTAGGTGACAATGCCGAAACTCGCCTTGCACACACAAAAACATCTGTATGCAGTGACAAGCTAGCTTAATTTGTAACTAAATGCCACACGCCATGTTATGGAGGTGCTTTCTCACTGCCTGCTTCCCTTCCGTTACGTGCTTTGGATGCTCTAACCATCTTATCTATTTGACGCACAGTGTGCCTAAATAACATTTGTAAGAAGTTATCTCAGCCACTCATGAGCCGTTAATTTCGCTTTCCGCAATCTCATGTTTTCGGCGTCGCAGATAACGTCATCTTGTATCATCTCGACCTTTACCTCAGCGTTTCTGCAGTCAGAAAACGTGTGGTGCGGCATGATTAAGCCGCAAGTGGCCAAAGCTGCCCAATTTATGATGTTTTGTCGGCAATTTTGCTAAAGTGCTTTCGCACGTCGAGAACAGTAGGGATTACTGGTGGCTCCAAACGTATACGTTATCCTTAATTTCGACTACGAGTGTGACCCGCACATTAATTGTCGTAGTACAAAGCCTTTAGACAGACAAAGCCTTGGTCATAAAGCGTGAAAACATGAGCAATTTCGGAAACTCATTCACGACAGCAGCGCATAAGTGAGAGAATGAGTGTGACGCTGTTCAGTGTAAACGTATCGACTTGGTCTGTTCACTGCACACGATGCGCGTGATCCATGACTAGGTGAGAGTATTCTGTGCCAATTATTTACGCGTTCACAAGCAGAAGATTGTGAGGAGGAGGAGGAATAAACGTTTATTTCACGAAACGGTATCGCGGTGCAAGACCCGCGTCTACCCAAGGTGGGAGGTCTTGTCATTCCAGGAACTCTCTGGCTTTCGCTGCCTCCTTGGCCCTGGCGACGAGACGTCGTTGTTGTTCCAGGTCCTCCGAGGCGAGCTTGGCCTCCCATGCTTCGATAACATTTTCGTTGCGTAAATGTTTTTCTGTTTTTTTTGTTTGTTTTTTTTTTGCCATTACTGTTTCTGTTGTTGCCCTACCTGCGGAGGCCACTGCCACATATGATGAGAATATTCGCGACGGAGGTCTGCTGGCATTGCCTTACGCGTCTTTTGGAAAAACTGTCTACATCTGAGAACCGCGATGAGGTAGACCAAGCATTTCTTGAGGAACATGATACGATTAATATGTTGAACAGGTGCGTCCACCTTTCTTCTGAGGCTTGTAGGCGAGGTTGAAGGCTGCAAACTGTGTATGCGTAGTCCTTTAAAGAGCGGAAGCAGCCCACCCCGCACACGCTAGACAGAAATAAAATCCGAGAATACATTTTTCCGGAAGCCAGGCCACCAGAGTGAAGTTTCGCAGCAGCAAAACAATTAGTACTGTAGATTTACGCACAATGCAAGCTGATAACAACCATCAAAGGCACTGAAGCGAGAACACACAGCAAGGGTCACTTTGGCCCGTTATATCTCGTTAACAAAGCAAATGAGGACATATGATATTAAAACCGTGCATTGACCGACATAAGCACTTTTCGATAAAAAATTTTCGTCAAAATTGAGACCGGGGTTTTTTTTTAATTTTGTTTTTTGAAAATGGGCGTTTTTGAAGAAACTTGCTTTTTTTAATTATTTTTTTTCTCTTTTAGCGCTGCTTGTAGGAAAGCGATCTTTGGCAGAAATATTTCAAAGGCCTTTTTCTATATGTGACACAGTTTTGAAATTTCTGCGTAAAATAGCAAACGGGCGAAGACGCATCAAACTTAGCAAACATTTTCGATTTGGGCCGTGTTTGCCATTTTTTTACATTTTTTTCCGTTTGGAGGACAGCATCAAAAAAGCATGGATGTAGTTCACAGTATTTCCTATTAAAACGAAGACAAAATATTTTCGACGCCACGTTTACAGTTCGCATTAAATTCGGCCGCAAGATCCAAAAATATTGCGGTTAGCAAAAACAAGACGCCCGCGCCGCCACCTTCAAATATTTTTTTCTCGCGCTGGGGACGTTTTTCGGAAATAAAATTTTCGGTTCCGTGCACTTTGAATGTGCCCGCATAACATATAAAAAACCCAGACCAAACAAAAATATCGTTCGGACAGGCATGTTCGATCTCTCGTGGAATCACCCTACTTCAAACACAGTTGGCCTTGCCCCCAACACGAAGCTGCGCTCAGAATTCGCATTAGGCAGTATCGTGATCGCTGGTGAATTTTTTAATTTTTTTTTGTCTTCTTTTCTGCCGCTTACACGCATCACCGCACCGTTAACGCGAAGTAAACTGACCGTGCACAGCCAAGCACATCATTCGGCGCCTGCCGACCACGTCCCCCCCTTGCGGGCAATATTGCGGTTCTCTTAATTAAGCGCCTAAACAAGAGCACGTATGCTCCCTATATAAATCCGCCAGTGCGAGCCGTACTCATTAGCCGCACTCGAGCATCGGCATCCGCAGCTGCGCCCCGCCGCCACCAGCTACTGAGAATGGTGCAAATATTACGCTGTTTTAAGTAAAAACGCGCGGCTGAACACAGCGCTGAGGACCAGGGTTGCCGTTGGGGGGACATGAAAAGGCGCCAGAGCTCACGCCAAAAGTAGCCAAAGTAGCCATGTCATTTGATATTATCGCC
Organism: Rhipicephalus appendiculatus; assembly: GCA_030522465.1. Lineage (NCBI taxonomy): Eukaryota > Metazoa > Arthropoda > Arachnida > Ixodida > Ixodidae > Rhipicephalus > Rhipicephalus appendiculatus. Next base: position 14,152 of record JALIZH010020333.1, read on the forward strand.
GAATTTCTAGGCAAATAGAACAGAAGCGGTATTATCAAGAGTCTTTAGTATTGATGAATAAATAAAATTATTTTGAATAAGTTAACCACAAGTTTCAAAAACAGCCATGGCGCCAACTGGAAATTTTCGTTCCCAACGGGGTCGAAAAGTAGCCAATTTGGCGCAAAGTAGCCACCAACGGCAACCCTGCTGAGGACGCAGTGCATACGCGCCTTGACTTCCTGACGGCTCTGTTCTCGAATAAGTGCGCCCCGGGGAGATCCGGGACGTCATTGTTATCAGCAGCCGTCTCTTTTTGCATGTTATAAAGAACAACAGATGCACGAAATTTGCTGAGCCTCAATTACGGGGTCTCTAATGCATACCGTGGTTTGGGTACGTAAAAACCCAGATAATATTGTATTAATAATATTTCTCCAGAACAGGAACGCTGAACATTTGAATGCGGAGCAGTATAAAGGACCGTTCTGTCGTCGACTCATGCCTCGCGATGGCGTCACGCGGATCCCACGTTTGATGCACACAAATTTGTCTTTTTAAAGATATGCAGCCCTTAACTTCAAACTTTAAACGGAAGCACACAGACATCAATGGAGGGATGCGCACTGGACGGACGGCTCTCGTCACGCCCTGTCTTTCTGTATTCTTGTGTTTAACGTTTGGCGCAGGATATCTTCCAAGCCCGCCTCGGTGGAACAGTGGCTACGGTGCTCGGCTGCTCAACCGAAGGTCGCGGGTTCTTTCCCGGCCGCGGCGGTCGCATTTAGATGGAGGCGAAATGCTAGAGGCCCGTGTACTGTGCGATATCAGCCCCCGTTTGATAATACCAGATGGTCGAAATTTCCGGAGTCCTTCACTACGGCGTCTCTCATGATCATATCGTGATTTTGGGACGTAAAACCCCAGATATTACTGTTATATCTTTCAAAAAGTCAAATATGCATCACCAGCTAGCCGAACAACGTGTTCTGATACAGGCAAGTTGAGCAAGCTGAACTTTTTATTGTATTTTTTTTTCACTTTGCCAGCACCTGTTCGCACTGAGTTAACTGCAGACCTGTGGATAATAAAGCTACCTCATTGCATCCTAACTAAAATACTGCATTTCAGCATAGCGAACTTCAGGAATGTCGTCAAGAAGGAAGAAAAAATAAGACATTTATTTCTCCTGTTTTTACAGAAAATACCACGTTCTGTTTAGGCACACCCTAGTGGAGCTCTGCGGAATATTTCTAACCAGATGTTTGTCTAAGCGAAGGTTAACAGCCATTTAAGGCTAATAAATTACCTTTAATCAACTCTACTGTTTTTATTGTGGTTATAATATGTTCACTGCGAGGAGAGAAAATTAAAGTCATATTTCCATATTGAAGTTTGGCGCTGGAAAACAACAGCTCAATGTATGACGTCTCGAATTTCCGAGTCAATTTATTATTTTCGCCACAATGCCGCAATAAAATCTTCTGAAGATTCCATATACGAAGCCTCCGGCTGGAATAGAACAAAACTTAACTTGTGTTTATCCATAAAGCCTAATGCACGCTCAAGGAGACGCCATCGAAAATCTATAAATTCGCGGCGAGTTGGCGCGGAAACACGCCGACGTCATCGCCACTGTCAAACACCGATGTCACACTGTGCTTGGCTAATCGCGATCAAGCCTGACTGGAATTAAACTATTAAACGTTGACAAGCTCCCTTCACCAGCTGGCGTCAAGGCAGCCAATTGCGATCAAGAAATTTGATCCCGATCACACCCGATCGCTATCAATCGTCACAGCGCGACACGGGTATTAGAAAAGGGTGAGGGGGAAGATGGAACATTGAATTACTACGCACGTTATTAATAACAATATTATGTGTATTTTTACGTCCCAAAACCAGGATATGATTATGAGGGACGCGGTGGTGGAGGGCTTCTGAAATTTTGTCCATCTGGTGTTCTTTAACGTGCACTGACATCGCACAGTACACGGGCCTCTACCTTTTCGCCTCCACCGAAATGCGACCGCCGCGGCAGGGATTGAACCCGCGACCTTCGGGTCCGCAGCCGAGCACCCTAGCCACTGAATTACCAAGGCGGACACTACGTACGTTATTGTGCACCGCTTAGAGGACGAAGACAGAAGTGCACCAATTAAGCCTTACAAAGCGTCTTCTCAAGGCGGCAGTCATAACGGCAATCATAGCGGCAGTCATAACGTAGGCAGTGATATTCTCAGTATTGTTGGCAGACAACACATATGCACGAGAGAAATCCTCGTTATATTCAGTGTCTTTTTAACGTGTGCTGGGTTTAAATACAAAATCGCTTGGTTCTCCCCTTTTTTTCGATAAGATTTTTAATCTTACTCAAGCTGCAATAAGCAATCTAACAAGCCACTTCCAGATCAGCAGAGGAATGTCAGGCGCAAACGCTGAGTTGCCGTGACGGGATAAAATTACTGAAAATGCTGACGTCGTATGGTTGCAATCAGAGTGCTCGTTTGTAAGGGACGGTAAAAAAAAAGAGAGGATTGTTGAGAATAACAAAAGCCTCGTTTTTCCTGTTCTTCAGAAACAATCGACCGCTTGCCGAAAAAAGAAGCAAAATAGTGGTGGATCAAAATTACACGATTGCTGGCCCATTAAATTTTTCGCCCCATTTCTGACCCAGTACACAACGCAAAAAACGTCTTCTGAGAACGATTCTGAACTGGCCTTATTCCGGAGCATGAAGAGAGAGAAAGAGAGAGGAGGGTAGAGCTGCCGACTTAAGGTTCAGCGCAGTTCAATTACATAAAAAGGATGCGAATTTTATTGCGCGGTAGCTGAGTCTCACGGGAAAAGAATATACAAAATGAAAGCAATTAAAACACTCGCTCTGACCGTTTCGAATGAAGTCCTCGTTTCGTCATGCTTCCACCACTGCGGCAGCTTCGCGAGAACCATTATATCATTAATTTGTCGTTTACTGTTCAAAACTAGGCACTCAGGAGGCTATTTCGTCCACCCTAGTTATTCTTTTTCGCCTCATCATTACTCAAACCTACGGTGGCTGATTTGTCGAGAATTGCTTGGAGTCAAATTCGGTAAGAAAATGATCAAATGATATTCGACGCTTATTTATTTTGCGTTCCACTCAATTAAGAATCGCGCAGATGTTGCTCCCCGTTGCTGTTTTAGTCACAGAGGAAGTACACCGAAGGATTTACCAGCCTGTCTACTTCGTATTACGAATTGCAACACCGATAACAACATTCCAAATCTCGAGATGCATGGTTGTCAACGCCTTTTTCAAAATGTTCGGCGGAT
>JALIZH010020334.1:0-55264 GCA_030522465.1 Rhipicephalus appendiculatus
TGACTGCCTCTGAGCGTTGGGTCAGAGCTGCGTGAAGTTGGAACAGAAATACCTGAATCGTTAAACGCGTAAAAGTTAAGTAAGGGGTGTTGCGAAATGAGCGCTATTCTCGTTCTTTGTCAGGTTACTGGGAAAACCGCGATATACCGTTTAAGGTGGACTGGAGGGATGACCTGCCACCGTAGCTCAGTGGTAGAGCATCGGACGCGTTATTCGAAGGTCGCAGGTTCGGTCTCCAGCCGGTGGCAAGTTATCTTTTCGTCCACTTTTCTTTCTTCACATTTACATTACAATTACTTATAATAACATCCCCTATACTTTCCTTGGCATCATTGTCTGTTAGTTCTCATTAATAGTATGACTTTACGTGGCATTCAAAGTCTGAAGTGTAGGACCACCTTTGTGCAGAAGTTCGCTAGCCCTCCCCCCTCCACACACACACAATTGGACACACACTAGCATTAGAACTTCTGTAAGGCAAGCCAAACTCGTGCACCCTCCATTAAAGGCGTTTCGTCGGCCCACGCTTCCAACTTTTCTGATTCTCCACCCCTAAGTGGTAGAAAGTAGCCAGCAGGCCGACCTGAGCTGGCATGCCCTGTTCAAGATGCTTCATAACGAGTCTGCCGCTTGACCCAAGAACAGCTGAAGGCGCTCACTCACATTAATTAACTGGAGAACTGCGGAAAGCCCGGTGGTGGGGCTCGTAGAATCGCCAGGTAAGAAGCGAGGCCCGTCTTTTCATCCGCCGAATGGCCCTTAGTTAGACAGCAATAGATACATGTTCTTTGAATAAGGATTTCGCTGATGCTAACGCTCGGCAAAATGAAACCTTCTTAATTTAACGCCACCGTTAAATGCAGACTCAGGTCTAGTGCGATTAAAGACGCGCAGTGGTACGAGCGGCGAAAGGACGAGCTCTTAAAATGTGCGCAACCAGCATTTCACGTCGCACGCCAGAACTTCAGAACAGCGCAAGGTGGAAGAGATATAAGGAATTGGGGGGCAAGACTTTCAGCATTACCGCTAGCTCTCATACGTAGTACTATGCCGTATCTTTGGTGTATCGACATGTCCAATTTTCTTCTCGCGTTATGTCACAGAGCGAACGCCACTGAGGGTGTTCTATAATTGTCATTCCCGGAAATAGGGGACACCTGTACATGGCGCCATCTCTTGGCGTCACCAACGGCGTGCTGCCATAAGTGAATGGGAAATAGGCGAAAAAGAAGTATATGTGACGAAAAAGGCTAGTTATCAAAAACGACTTCCGGTTACATGCCGCACAGACCCACTGGAGCATTGCGGCAAAATTGCAGTATCTCACTACAAAGCGTCTGGCCTATGTGAAGTATGTGAAGGCTCGAGCTGGATTTCGATTAAAACTGTATGTAAACTAGCTTGCATAGCACTATTTCTCTAATGGAATCATAAGCCATGGATATTTGTATGAAAACGCGCATGTTGGATACGCTTCGATACCAAAACCGAAATCGCCCGTGGACGGACTACTTGGCGTAGTAACACACGTGCAGAAGCTCCGCCCACGTAGCTTTGACTGTGCTGCCACAGGAAGTTGTCGGCAAGTATAGTTTTTCATTTTGGTGTCGCCAGCAGGGAATGTGAGCTGTGACTTCACGTGCTACCGCCAATTTCTTGGGTTCCCAATTTTAAATCTTCCTAGTGCTTCACCGGAGTTGTGATGTGCGCCTCCGACTAATACTTTGACTTACAGGACGTGGTCGCCCGTGCCCGCGCGTTTATCTCATGAGGCGGAACTTTGGTGCATCTTGTGCGCTCACCGCAAAGTTTTCGTTTAAGTTAAAGACCGCACCAAGATTACCTTGATCGCTGCAGCGGCCGCGTTTGCGAAAGGAGTGAACTGCTAGCTCGAACATCCAAAGTAGGGCCTAGTTGAAGTAACAACTGTGACAGCTTGCGCTCGTTCTGTGTACACCTCGTTGTGTTCGAGCAGCGCGCAGCAAGTTTCTATCTGCTTGCCGTTCTTCCTGTTACAGTCCAATTTCTTACTATCGCATTCATTGCTTCGGCTCTAGGGAAAACTGTGACTTTTTTATTTATTTTATTTGTATCTTTCTTGATTCTTCGGTCACGGACAAGATGATGATTTTTCGCTTACAACCAACGACGCCGACACCAACGCCGACGCCGGAATTTCTACGAAACGTGCTCCTTAACGCTGTCGCGTAAAAAAAGATGCAAGAGCGATAGAACAATGACTGTGTCCGCCAGCCGGAATTCCGTCTGCGCTGCCGTCTAGACAAAGGGGCGAAACACGATGACAAGTACGGCTTCCTTTGTTCCCGGGCACAAGGAAGTGCCTGCTTACTGCATCCCGAGAGATTTGCAGCCATAGTTCAGGCACGTCTCGGCTGCCAGAGGGATCATAAAGGTGACAGACAGGCACAGGAGGCACTCATGCGTTGCGAGGAGTACAATAACGGAAGCCATCTCAACGCAACGGCGGCATAAAAGCATCACGAAGGAGCCTACCCGCAGGCTGCGTCAAGGAGATCGAAGTGGGTGAACTAGTAGCGTTGGCAGGTCGTATAGTTGGCACGTGCTTGGAGTGTGAAGTCGGAAACGCGAACAGCGACTCAGGAAGCTTAAAAGAAAGTCTATACAACATGGCATAATCTCAAGCTCACCTTTAAAAGGGTAAAAGCTCTTTATGTAACAGAAAAAAAAGCAACAACAACAATGGAGCTGTTTAAGGTGGGCGTTATTTCGTGAGCCGCGAGCAAACAAAGATCGTCATGAACCGGCACGCGCTCTTTTCATTCTCTTCTTCATCGTGGTTGTCTTCATCTTCTGCTTGGCTTCCAGAGCATGTGCGCCGATTTCTCCGGGGCGGGTCGCAATAGTCCTGATGAGCGAGACGACGAGTACAGAGAGAGAGAGAGAGAGAAAGAGAGATCAAGATAGAGAAAGAGGGAAATTCTTGGCGAAAAAATGCTTCGCGAGGTGGGATTCGAACCAACGTACCTTCGATCCGAAGGCGAGCGTCTGAACCACTCAGATATACAGGCACGGTAGCATAGTATAGCATAGCGTTGATTAGTACAGTACAAGCAAGGGGATATGAAAGGAAAGAGAGGGTGAGGAGGAGGGAAAGCAGGGAGATAGTAAAGCATACCATGGAAAAAAAAGAGAGGACTATAGAGAACAAAAGGCTGAAAGTAATAAGGAGAGAATGAGAGAGAATGAAAGAAAAAAAGAAACAGAAATAATAGACAACGACAAAAAGAGGTAGAAAGAAAGAGAATGACAGAAACACAGTGAGAGATAGAGCATGAAAGAGAAGACAGAGAAAGATAGGTAGAAAGACTAAGAAAGAGAGATAAATATATTATATATAGAGAGGGCAAGAAAAAAAATTGAAATAAACACAGACAAAAACTTGCTAGTCTTGCTAGTCGGCCGCCGCGGCCGGGATTCGATCACGCGACCTGCGGGTTAACAGTCGAGGACCACAGTCACTAGACCACCATGGCGTGTATCACTCTCTTTTTTTTCTTAATGTTTTTGACGCGGCGAGGGTAGGAGTGGCCCGGTTCACGTGGTTTCATGTGTGCTGAATTGCGGTTTTCAAACGTCAACACCACCTAAAAAATTTATTTTCACAGTGTCAGAAGGGGTAACAATTTTTAGAGGAAAATGCTTAAGTGTCACTAGTTATCCCTGTGTATCTACCATGTCGGATGGATTTTAAACCACCACGTCAAGTGTGTTTGAGGAAATCATAAAACCACAAAACTTCCTCCTTAAACGGCCGGCCTTCTCAGCCCAGATATTTGGTATTCCAGGCTCACCAGACACATTTGGAGAGTGGAAGAAATGCTTTCTATATTTCCGTTTTTTTTTTGTGTGTGTGTCACCACATCAAGGGGGGTCCTGGCGCTTTGCCGTTATCTATTGTACAACCGCTCTTGGACTCAGGAGAAACTGCGCGCATTCAATATTTACTTTTCCCAGAGGGAATGCCGAAGAGAGGTGGAGTGTTTGCCGGCTGCGTTGCTTTTGCTTTCACTCGAGACAAGAGGCGATGCGGCAAAGAACGCGTCGGTCGCCCACAGGCAGGCGTCTCTTACGTTCATTCCTGCACGGCAAAGATACGCGGCGAAAACGACTAACAAGAGTGAGGCTCATGAAGGTGGCGAACAGGCCGACGAAACTTTTTCATTCCTAACACGAGCAACGTTCGACGAACGGAGTTTGCTTGCTTAACTGTTTCTTAGCCACCGTCTCAGAGTGATCAGGTGGAAGGAAGGAAGGAAGAGGAAAAGGAAGGAAAGGCAGGAAGGTCAACCAGACGCGCGTCCGGTTTGCTATCCTACACTGGGGGGAAGGGGAATGAGGGATTAAAAGATAGGGAGATAGAAAGAAAAGAGCATACAAAGAACACTGCTGCGTTCTATGGTACTGAGCGCAGGATCTCGGGCGCATGACGTAGCACTGTAGGTAGATGTAATGGCGCCTACTGAAGGCTTGCGAGCACTGGACGTAGACCATCCAGCACCTGTTTGACGGACTGAGCATATGGTGATTTGAGCTTGCCGACGATCATGGAAAGAGTGTCCAGGAGTGACTGAAGAACTATGCCGATTGCTTTGTCCTCTTCAGGCAACTGGTCGGTCGTTGATTCACTGTTCTCCGTTACCGACGTACACAGTGACTCTGCATGTCGCTGCGACTTCGGCAACGAAGGCCAAGCTGCGTCAGATGTGTCCATGCCTTCCTTAGTGTTGTCGTTTACGCCGGCCGTCACGCATCCGTGGTACTGTGGCTTCGGTAATGTAGGCCAAGTGGAATTCGTACAGGCCGTGAAGGGTCCGTTTGGCGAGGTAGCCAGTGAACCAGGGCGTTCAAGGGGCGCTGTAGATACAGAGGCATTGGTTTTCTTAGAAGAACCTCGGCGCCGATGTCGCCGCTTTCTGATGGTTTCGGCAGCCTCGCGATGTGTTGTATGGTCCCTTGCCATTTGTTTCAACACAGCAATTTCCCTCTTCATTTTCGGGCACTCTCTTGAGGAAGCTTCGTGAGGTCCATTACAGTTTGAACACTTCAGGACATTGGCTATACAACCGTCGGCGCAATGAGCTTCAGCGCAGCGAGAACACACTGGCCTATTTTGGCATGCGGTTCTCACGTGGCCTAGTTTCATGCAGTTGTGACATTGCAGTGGTTTCGGCACAAAAGGTCTTACATAATGCCGGAAGTGGCCCACCTTTACATAGGACGGTAGACAGTTGCCTTTGAAATCTATTTTCACGCAGCGTGAGGTACCCAAACGAGCAACCTTGGCGATGATGGTAGCTTCGTTGGCTGGTTTGACCAGGCCACACAAGTCGGAGCTGGGAATCGCAGCGTCAACGTCGTAGATGACGCCGGAGACGACGTTGGAGCCCACTGGGATGTAGGAGCGGACGTTGATTCCATCCAGCGCTGTGACGTTTCGCAGTGCGTTCAGTGCGGTTGCACGCGAAACATCAATCGCCATGACGTTCTTACGCGGATTCACTCGGATGTCGATGATGTCATCTGGCACCAGTCCCTCGAGCAGCGCCGAAACAGATTGCCTGTTGAGGCGCTCCATGTTGCCGTTGGGGTCAACAGGATCGAAAATGATGGTGTTGACCTCGGGCCTTCGCGTCGCTCCTTCATTCGGTTTGTTTGCGGATGAAGAGGCCCTGGAGTAACGTCTCTTAGCCTTTCGGCTCGTTACAAGTTCGAAGTCGTCGTCAGATGGCCCCTCGCCTGTCAGTGAGTAGACATCAGTGCATAGGCGTATCTACCGGGGGGGGGGGGGGGCAAGGGGGGGCGCTAGCCCCCCCCACTCAGAAAAGTTAGGGGGCGGAGCCCCCCCCACTTTCGACAGTGGTCACTTTCGGCTGCACACTACGAAACCATCAACCGCAGGAGAAGTTTTTACTTCTACACAGCAATAATTTAATTATATAATGTAATTTGTCTTACGCTTCTGCTGTGTAGATTGTATTTTGTGTACCACTACCACGCACTGTAGGTTCGCTGCGGTGCGGGCCGCCTGTGCGATGCTGGCGCGCTGTGCGCTATTGCAGAGAGGTCTATCGCTGATTAGGGGCCCTATAACGTCAGAGCGTCAAGACTTGTGCTCTGCCTGGACCTGAAATTTACATAATCGTCGACGCAAATACGATGTAAACGCTTTAAGGACCGATCAAACGCTCTTCTTCTTTCAGCAAATTAATTTTCTTTCATCAGAAGGAATAGCATTACCGCTGCTCTATATCAAATTTGCTATCAGCCGATCAGTGTGCAGAAGTGTCGAGTGTTTTGGGCCGAAATTGGGGGGAGCTAAAGAAGGTTTCCGCTTTAGTTTCCCATTAATCTGTTGGCCTTACTTATTGTATGCTAGCTGAGAGCGATAACGCCGGCTTAGAACACGGCGAAGAATAAGGCAGTGTACTCGAGTACATCGGGAAGCCCAACTTTCATGCCTCTCCCGCAACTTGATCTACCGGACCAGGGAAATGGTCAATGTCCACGGTTTTCTAGACTAAGGTGATTGAATTGACAGCCGGGCTAGTTGGTTTTCGTAATCTCCAATTGGCTTGTACAGGCCAAAATACAGCTCGGACGGCGCAGAAACACACACGCGCAGCGCTCTTTCTTTCTCTTCCTCCCTCTCTCTCTCTCTCAGTAAGGATGAGTTCACAGAGCTGAATATCCCGCTTAAATTTCAGCTCAACATCGTTATACTACAACTGAAAATATTTATTTACTCATATGAATCCGTCCCGCCAGCTGCTATAAGTAACCATTGCCAATGTGATCGGCGGGCAGCCTTTTCGAATTACAGTCAGAATGACACATTGCCCGGCTACTCCAACAGTGTTTAGTGTGCACACGCCATTTTAACCCCACCAGGTTTCACAGATTTGTGACGTCGCGTATCGAGCACGCAATTATATGACACACCAAAAAATTTTTGACTAATGGCGAAGAGCCGATGGTGAAAAATATGCCGTATAAAGTATTGAATATAGAGTATTGTCTTATTTTTTATGTACTCATGCATTACGCTATGGATCATATTGGAGTCATTTGTTGCATCGCGTTACGAGCAGGTGCTGTGTACATGACCGCGAAAATTTCGACCAATCATAAACAACGGACGACCAATGCGCATGGAAACAATGCAGCGTAGTTTAACCTTATAATGACCCACATTTTTTCAAAGAAAATTTGTTCTTAAAGCGTTTGCGCAGGTGTATGTACTTGGAGGCGCTAGGAAGGCCCTCCGAGCAATGTCGTAAATACAAATGCGACTAGGATAAAGAATGTACTACGTCCCTAATACCACAAGTTCTTACTTAAAAAGAAAAAAAAAACTTGTGGTTGAGAAGGTAAAAATAATAGTAATCTAATAATAGTAATACTAACAATGCCATAGAAACACTCTTACTAGGAGCAAACAAGACAAAATATCAGATACGGAAACCTGAATATGTACAAAAGAGTGTAATACTAATTACGGAAAAAAAGAAAAGGTGCAGTCGCTGCTACCTATATACAATAAAAAAGAGCGCAAATATTCGTGCGCAGCTACTGTGGAGGCCGCCACTGACATATTGTATTCATGCACAAACTCGTATGGGCACTGTATAAAAAGTGTTGTTTTTAATACTGTTACATACATAACACATGTGGCGTTTTTTTTTTCAAAAAGAGCCAAATGCAGAAACCTAAACTGGGCTAAATTTCACGGGTGCCTAAAGCGCGCCTAAGTATCTTTAACTTCCAAAACAGTTGGAATAAAAATGGGGCAAGTCCTGTTCGTAAGGCGAAATCAAAAAGGCAGTTTCTAATAAAAAAAATCAGCCAAATCCTGAATGTGTTTCAATCAAACTGAGCCAAACTTATTAAACGAGCGCTGCGTGAACAATCGTTAGCAAAACAAGCAACATGGTATCTTCAAATCTGTTTAATTTGTATCCTAGTCGCTTTGCTATCGTGTTTACGTTCCAGAACTAGTTTTTCTAGGGCGAGTTGGCACACACTGATGGACATGATGTTGTGGGGCAAAAGTCGAATGTAAAGAGTAAGAGGCCGACCGTCCTACCTATTTTTGCTTCTTACTGTTTGTTTTAGAGTTTAGAGCCACAGTATCATGTCCTTCTTTCGCTCCAAGACGGTATATGTGAAATCGAAGACAAATGAAATGAAGATATTGGACACCGATCTATTCCTTGAAGAAAAGCAGATCCGAAACGGCCCGGCATAAAACCAGCTCAAAAGAAGAGCTGGAGCACTTTTCAAGGGCTTCAGTAGATGTCAAGAACAAAAAAAAAAAAAAAAAAAAAAAAAAAAAAAAAAAAAAAAAAAAAAACGCTACCGACAATCGAGAATAGTGCACCTTTTGCCAGGAAGGACCACTTGCTCTTCAAGTCTAGCTCATCGCCATTACGGCCATGCGACAAAGAAAGGTGCCGAGAGAAGGACAAGGATGGTGGTAATTTTATCGTAAAATATTCCTATATCGTTCATTTTGCATATTGCATATCGTTTTAGACTTCTTTTAGGGAGCTAATTCAAGCCCAAATGAAATGTTCCAATCTATAAGAGCCAAATCCAAATTTTACTCTTGAATACCGACGATAGTGGGCTATATAGATTTTAGCCATAATCTATTTGAGGTATTCAGGGGACAGGAACACACTGCAGCAAAAATTGTTGGAGCACGCCCGACCATGTTGTCAGCAGCAAAAAAGTGCGTTTTTCTAAGTTTCAGTTAAAGTGCACTTGGCTCTTTTTGAAAAAAGAAAAAACGCCACACATATAGTTTGGTTATCTTAGCGTATGCTATGTAAAACTGACTGTACTTTGTGTATAATGTTCAGGGTTGCCGTTGGGTAGACATGAAAAGGCGCCAGAACTCACGCCAAAGGTATCCAAAGTAGTCATGTCATTTGATATTATCGCCGAATTTCTAGCCAAATAGAACAGAAGCGGTATTATCAACAGAGTCTTTACTATTGATGAATAAATAAAACCATTTTGAATAAGTAAAACCACAAGTTTAAAAATTGATAATTGATGGTAGCGCAGGCTAAAGACACGGACAAAAAGAAGGCACATTCGAGACACCACAGCGCTCGAATGTGCCTTCTTTTGTCCGTGTCTTTAGCCTGCGCTACCATCAATTATAATGCAACCATACCAACAAGCCCAAATGGCCACCCTCATCAAGTTTAAAAAAGAGCCATGGCGCCAACTGGAAATTTTCGTTGCCAACGGGGTCCAAAAGTAGCCAATCTGGCGCAAAGTAGCCACCAACGACAACCCTGATAATGTTATTAAACGCTGCTAACCATATTTTATCTCTTTATATGTAAGATCACATGAAATTAAGTGCGAATGAAATGTTGTCGTGTCTCTCTCTATGATATATATATATATATATATATATATATATATATATATATATATATATATATATATATATATATATATATATATATATATATATATATATATATGGCCGCCGGAGTGAGGAAGGCTTGGCCCCCCCACTCGCGAACGAGTTGGTACGCCACTGCATCAGTGTCCTCGCTGTCGCAGTAAGGGCCCGCCCGCTTCATGGACGTGGCCGTCGCGGACGCCGCAGGACCTGGCAGATATCCGAACTGGTCCTTGTTCATCGCCGATGAACGCAGTGGTAGGCTTCACGAGGTTCGCATATTATTGCGCAAAAAAAATTGAAGGACACTTTGTACATTCCAAAGTGTGGTCGGCGAAAGCGTGTGGCCATTCAACTGATTATGCCATGTCTTTTTTTCTTTTACACTCTCAGTGGGATAAGACACAAACGGACATTCGTAGACAATTTCTCATCGTCTGCGCTCCAGCACAGAATCTCTGTTTACGAATTTCTCATCGCAATATAGTACGAAGTATTTCGTAAAAGTTCTGGGTCCTTCCACTGCTGCGAAGATGGAAGGCGGCAATGCAGTGACTATGGTGGGTTTGGTAATGCGAATACAGTAGAACCCCGCTGATACGCTTTATAATTGACCGTAGGAAATAAACGTAAGAGCCGGGAAACGCAAAATCCGAAAAAAAAAGGAAAAACGAAAACAAAATACTTTAATGGTGCATAATTTTATTTAAATCCTGACGGTTGAATCGAGCATGCGCAGTTGCGTGGTGCGTTTACTCACGCCCAAACAGCACGGAACATTTCTAGCCCCTGCAATGTCTTATCCTTGTAATAAATCTAGTGCCACCATAGCCGACACCTGGGAAGCGATTATACTTTTCGAGATACTTTCGCAAGATTATCACCAGAGGCGGCGGCTTCTCCGGGCGATAATGTAGCACTGCGGGATAGTGACGGAGCACCGTGGCTCGTAGTAGACGGTCGAACGCCTGGCTAAAGTTAAGGTGCACCTGAAAGCGATCGTCGATGCCAGTGACCCCTGCTCCACCAACCACAAACTGGTTCACCCATTGTCGCACTGAGCCACGATCTAGTATAGACTATTTTACGGGTGGGTTTGAGTGCCGCCATATTGGGCTGTTAACCTTTGTGTGTGTATCTTTAACAGCTAAACGGACAGTGTTACGGTAGACGCATACGGATGAAAAGGGTTGGGTTGGTGCCGACGACGTTTCATGGCCTCACTAATTCACGTCGCGATATACAAAAACAAGAAAACATCGGCTTAACAGCCCAAAATGGCGGCGCCCAGATGCCTTACGGAAAATAGTCTATAGAATAGCGGAAATCGGAGCGGCGTCACTCACAGAATGGAAATCAAGGTATGCGATTCTTACGGCATCAACAGTTGCAGGCGTGAAAACACTGTGCACGCGCAAGACGCCCAACGTGACGAGTCCGACAGCGAACTGCACAAACTCCTCAGAGAAATAACGGTAAAGATGAGTCCACGCACACGCTACGGCTCAAACACTCGTAAATCTCGATGTCCTTACTTTTGCGCGCACTAATAACAAATCTAAAACCAATTACGTGATCGATGCCGTCTTTGCAGTACAAATCTCGAGGGCCGTGTTTTTGTTCGCGGTGACCGAAAATAAGTTATAGTTGTATCTTGCGCCACTTATGCGGCAGATCTTACGGTCAAGCTAGGCGAAGCTGCGTGAAAGGTTAACACGGCCGCTATACAAGGTCGACACAAATAAGTCGCGAAGACTCGGTCGGAAAATGGTTAAGAACATATTTCCAACGACGTCAGCGAGGGTAGTTATGGACGTTCCGATTGAAGCGCGACTAGGTGACTAAGGATCTGATACTAATGAAAACCAAGTTTTGTTGAGGAACGAAGCAATCTTTGTTTTGGAAATTGCAATTTTTTTCCCGAACCAGTTTTATTTACGTGCCGTGTGCAACACCATTATGACAGTGTCAAATTATTATATATATATAAAAAAAAAAACGTTGTCTTAGCGCCCTCTGAAGAGAAGCGCACGACATTATCATTCAGGGCAGCCCTTGCGGTGCACGAAAACACACCCTCGTTTATGTTCGTCTGTGACGACACACCCCCCCTACGTGCTTTGGTATTCGCATTGACGTGTGTTCTCTGAATTATTGTGATCAGAATTTAATTTTTACTGTGCGCGGAATAGCGAGGCGCGTTTCATCGTGGGTTCATCGTGTTGATCACGGTGTCCGAAGGACACGGTGTCGTACGAGACGATGCGACTAACATTCAACGCGAATGCTTTCATCGGTACGCGCGGAAACGGTGTGCTGTGCAAGAATGCAATGACAACACATGTGTGCCTGGCGACCCATGTCTACTACATAACACACCGGGGCAACGGTTCGGAGCACCGCACTGGCTGGATTTTCAAGAACAAGTATTCCTGGCGCCCGATTTCCTTCGTGAAGAGGCAGTGCCTACTAAATCTCCTGCAATCGGTGAGCAGATCGCCAAGGTATTTTTGCGCAACATTTGCATGCCTGTGTAGCCTACACGAATGGGTAATTTATTGGAGTGTAAGGCATAACATGATGCACGTAGTGTCGACGCACTTTTTCCCCCTATTACACCACTTTATGCTGATTGTGTACCGCGTAACAATATTGCGTTGTTGTGATCATTGCAAAAAAAATGAAATATCATAATTTTGGCATGACCAGGTGCGATTACTTCTTGCGAGAACTGAAGCATGCAGGCGATGTGCCCCCATGAGCAAAAGTATACGGACCGCTGCGGTCCGTGTATTTCTGCCGTCTGCGCCGTCTGCTGTTGAGAGCATTTCTCTGATGCATTACGTCAGAGCACTTCCATCAGAGCAATGCTCTCAACAATAGACGAGTTTCCTGAAATTAACTAGAGGGGACTCTGGCGCTGCGATCGTTCAGCCACCATGGGAATGATGGGTAATACACAAATTTGCCTAGTCTTCGTGCTTGCGGCTTCGAACGCACTTGTGGCTTTGTTTATTGATGTGTTTTGGTGCTGTTTCGGATAAAAGAATGGACCCTTGTTAACTTCGTGAGCCGCTTTGAATTCGTGAGCCTAAAAAGGTCAAGGTGGTGAAGCGTAACTGCTAAACCTTTGCTGAACTCTGTATTGCGGCAAAGCGGATTCAGGCCACACGGAGTCAAAAGAACGAAGACTAGGCAAGACTAGGCACATTTGGGAACTACCCATCATTCCCATGCTGGCTGAAGCGCCGTGCTTTGCAGCTCCCATAGACACCAGCGCCAGAGTTCCCTTTAGTGTATATATAGGAAACTGTATGCGGCTCGCCACCAGACGGCACGGACGGTGATTTCGGCACCCACTCCCGCAGTCCGCATACTTTTTTCTCGCAGGTGTGCGAATACTTTAAAACACATACGTATGTGCGAATGAAATAAGCAAGGCTGCAAATATGAGAGTTGCGCTGCTGCTTGTTTTGATGCAGCTGCGAAAAATGTCAAGGCGCGGAAGTTCCAAGAATAAAGTTTACTGCAAAAGCCTAGGCGAATTTAACGAAAGTACCCATAAACACCGCTGTCTAGTCATGAGTCGATTAGAAGTTTATCTGGCGTTGACGTGAAGCCCTATCGCCAAGGGCTCGCTTTGGATGGCACTGATACTTGTCCTTCGAAACCCTTTTACCCCCCCTTCTTCCTCCCCTTGTGTAGGGTAGTAAACCGGGTGCAACCTGGTTAACCTCCCTGCCTTTCTGTCACTCTCTCAATCAAGTGCTCACGAACTATACAGTGCAACCGTACTAGACAGTTTAACCATACTAACAGTGTAATAAAGAGTATAAGCGTATGAATGCCATCCCCCGTATGACTCATTCCTGTTGTTCTTTGTCAGGCCGTGTCATTAATTGTCGCTGTCAACACGGACAGATACGGCTTCCTTTTCCTGTCTCCCCGTCACATTTCTGGCACCATTTTTTTCGCGACGCAGAAGCATAGACCTTGCCCGAGGGCTGATTGGACCCGTAGTAATCTGGTTAGCTTCGAGCGAACTGCGTGTTGACTCGAGTAAACGCGACTATGGGCCGTCGGTGGTGCATAGAAGCCGGAGGCGCATGAAGGAAGGCGCGACGTCCACATAAAAGACAGAGAAGCCAAGGAAAGAGTACCGGTCTCCTGAGCCCCGGTTATACAAATAGGAAGTCTTGGTGCGGAGAGACGGAAAGATACTTTATATTTCAAAGGCGTTGACAGAGAGCGACAACTTTATTTAGTGAAATTAGATTTTTCACACGGAGAAATGACCTTCAGGCGTTGTATGACGGCCACTTCTTCGGCTCTTTTCTCTGCCCTGCGTCGGGTGTCCAGGCTGGCGTTGCAGAGGATCTCACCTTGCCAGGCGTCCCGTGAGGGAGCTACCGGGAGATCTTTGGCTGGGCGTGGTAGCGCTGTTAGTCCAACACTCTGTGTGTGCGTGGTCTACAATTGCACCGTATCTTGTACAGAGTTTATCGAAAACGTCAGGGTATATGTGGCATTATAGTAGAGTATTTGGGATTGAAAGGAGGGTAGCTTACACCGAAGATAAGCATTTACTGCGCTACCGTGAGGCAACTTTACTGCACCGCCTGTGGTCAGGTGTGGCTTTCACAAACACATAATTTTTCGCGTATGATTGGCAGACATCTAAAAAATTGGGGGACCCTTAATCTTCACCAGTTGAACGCGATAGCGATATCCTGTCCCGAGTGCCTACTTCAACCACTTAGTGCATACTTGCTATGTACCAACTACGTGGTGTTAAGGGAATACGCGCAGTAAGGTGTGTGCCGTTTGTAATGGGTGGCCGGCTTTAAACTACGAAATCGTTATGATAGTCACATATTCTGACGCCCGATGGCAATGTACGCTTGTACCACGCAATATTCCTTGGATATTACATGTTATATTGCGACGCCTATATAAAGGACGCTTGCGTTTGCTAAGCATGAAAGTTATTTTCACTGCATTTCCAAGCAGAGGAAGTTATTTTTACTGTATTTTCAAGCAGAGGGGTGGCTGTGTGGTAGAACACCTGCTTGCCACGCAGACGGCCCGGGTTCGATCCTTACTCGGACCCGGAAATTTTTATTATTTATTTTATTTGCATCTTTCTCGATTTTTCGGTCACGGACAAGATGATGATTTTTCGCTCACAACCAACGACGCCGACGCCGACACTGACGCCGACGCCGGAATTTCTGCGAAACGAGCTCTTTAACGCTATCGCGTCAAAATGGAGCTCGCTCAGCAGTGACGAAGAAATAGAAGGTATACAATGTGTCTGTCATCGCTTTGTGGCCGAAAGCAACGTTCTTCGCAATGCGCTGAAGAAACTAGACGACAGAACGTTATTTGAAACGTTGCAGGCTAGCAAACCGACGCATGCATTGATAATGCATTTAAATTCGACCGGGTTAAGCAATCGTTTGTAGGCGTGTAACGGGCAGGCGCACATGTATCCTGATAGCACATTCCTCCCTCTTCTCTTTTATTCCATTGATCCCGTACACCCCTTCATCCAGTGTAGGGTAACAAACAGGTCGCTCATCTGGCTGACCTGCCTGCCCTTCTCCTCTTGCTTTGCTACCCTGTAGTGGGGAAATGGTAAATGAGGGGAGACAGCTAAGAATCAGGACATATAAGGAGACGTAACACAATTAACATGCACGAAACACGAGGGTGTCACTCGCTGAACAAGGCTGGTTGTTCATAGAAACGCCACCACGTGGCAGGAGACGCAGAGGCGTCATTCGCGTGCCGCAGATTAAAAGAAGAGGAAATATCTAAGAGCATGGCCTCCGAGATTAGCCGGCGGCGATCTCGGAGGCCACGCTAGGAGCGTCGGGTTCTGCGTTACCGACACTTGCAGCGCGTAGCTCAAAGACAAAGACGTAACAACCGTGATAGTTCACGCTTGCCCTGTGTCTACCTGTGCGTCCTTTTCTCATTATTTGTGCTTCAGCGGGAAGCTGCAAGTGTCGAGCTGCTCATCGATATTCCTGTGACATTCCAGCTTCTTTCTATCGCATTCATTGCTTCGCCCTTGCGGCGAAACTGTGACTTTTTTTTTAGCGTGCTAAACGTGATAACCCCAGGGATACATTTCTGGTCATTTCGATGGGACATATTCCGTGTTAGGGGCTAAACATTTATAACGGGACGGGACAGGAAGGAACACACACACAAGCGCGGGCAAGAAATAACACATATAAGCAAGGACAGCCACGAAAGCACGCTTCTTTTTGTCTTCCTTCCTGTCCCGTCCGATAATACACGCTCTGCGCTTAACACTAAGTATGAAAACCCGTGGGAGCTGGAGGCCCCTGCCGAGTTTAACAATAGTCGGAGCTCTGCAAAAGTCAAAGTGGCGAGTTTGATGCTCCGCTGTTGTCCTGCTTCGTAACCATTGTCAGAAGAGCGTTTCTTCCGTTCAGCGCCCATTATTGCACCACGCGAGCCCATGCCATACTCTATCATACTCCCATAGGAATATTGCCATTCCCGTGCGTAATATTCGCATCAATAAAGCTGAGCGTGCCATGTACCTAGAGCGGTTTCCCGTGTTTTGGCGATGCTTATGCCTCTCCTGCGGCCCGTGGCAGCACCGCTGCTTGTGCATCCCAGCTCCGTGTTGCTTCCTAGCCAATATATCGACGTTCCGACAGGCGGTCGTTCTTTTCCCTGCGCATTATTGCCCTGTCAACATAAATACTCGCCCACCGTGCACTCCCGGAATGCTTTTAGTACACTGATTGTTGCAGGCAGTGCTGAGATAACTTAGGGCGGCACGCCTGTAAGCGGGCTGGCACTGCTGCGTTTTAACATGCCTACTACTGCTGTTCTGCCCTATGTAGTGCGTACACATATAACCTATATATACCGGGTGTTTCGAGAAATGTGTCCAAAATGCTCGAAAATCAGGGAAATCCGACATTTCCATGCCTTCACAATTGCTTTTCTGTAGCCGCAGGCATCATAAAATGGCTAAGGACATCATTTGGGATAGCAATCAAAGAAAGTTAAATAATCAATTTTATTGCGATAGCAATTATATGGACACTCTTGGCTGGTTTCGCCGTCGGCGTCGGCGTCGGCGTCCACGTCATTTGTCGTATATGTATATGTATACAGGGTGTCCCAGCTATCTTTAGCCAAGGGTTAAAAAATAGAATTATTTGAGGCAGGCGAGTGAACTCAGTTGAATATTGCTTACAGCCATCTTGCGCACTACAGGCAATTTTTTGTTTCGTAATTAACGAATTTGTTAATTAGAATTAATTTACTATCTTGACAAATATTGACTTTACGCGAGAAATGAGAGTTCCAAAGTTCGAGGGCGTCTTCAGAAACCCTCATGGCATCATTTACGATAAAGAAAGCTTTACGCGTACCATTTTTTCCGTGCTTGAAAGAAAGCCCGCGAAATACAAAAAATACCACGTGACTAGCGCATTCGCGCGCCGCGACCCTGCTGCTCTCAGCCGTGGTATGAGCGAACAAAATCAGCTGCGACCACGAACCGCCGGCTGCGTTGCAGCGGTAGGCCGATAAGTTGATGGTGGTTTCTTGGCCCGTTGCCAGCCAGTTGGCGCGCGTGACTGTGCAAGTTGTGCCGAGCGCCGAGTAAATTAATTCTAATTAACAAATTCGTTAATTACGAAACAAAAAATTGCCTGTAGTGCGCAAGATGGCTGTAAGCAATATTCAACTGAGTTCAGTCGCCTGCCTCAAATAATTCTATTTTTTAACCCTTGGCTAAAGATAGCTGGGACACCCTGTATATATAACCGGCCCCGCCCGTCGTTAGTGAGCGTGAAAAGACGCGAGGGGGGGGGGGGTCCCTCGAGGAGCGACCTTCGATTTTACGAGCGGGGGGCGCGCGCGTTATCTCCCCTTCTCGGCGGCCGACAGCGGGGGGAGGGGGGGGAACCTTCGATTTTACGAGCGCGGGCGCGGGCGCGAGGCGCGGGCGCGCGCGTTATCTCCCCTTCTCGGCGGCCGACAGCGGGGGGCCGGTGTACCCTTCTACGTGCTGCGCTCTCAACGCGAAGCGAATTCTCTTAAACAAGCGTTTTCTAGAGTTGCGTGAGATCGGATCCAAAAAAGAGTTAGCTGCCAGCCTCACTTCGTATAACATTACAATTTTTTTGCTATCGCATTCATTGCTTCACCCTTGCGGTGAAACTGTGACTTTTTAATTAGTGGAGTTGGACGATTGTGCCAAATGTGATGATATAAGGCCTTCAAGGAAATGAACCCATTGCAGCTTTGAGATTTAAAAAAAAAGCAGCTTGTAGTAATAATTCCCAAATTATGAAATCGAACCAGATTCAACGGTGAAACCGAAAGAGAAAGGTGGAAGAGCGCATCTGTCATATTCTTCTGAGACGTCGAGAGTGAGTGAGCGTCGTTATCTCGACTATCAGCCGACTTCGTTAAGCAGGTGTACGGGCTGCGCTTACAATTAGTATAGCGTGCATGGCACACATACATTAACCAACGGGGAAGAACTACACATCTCTGGTTATTGTCTTGAACAGTGACGCCAATCTGGTCGCGTGCTTGTTGCGCTCATCTGTACTTCGGCTTCGGTTTCGCCGTTGAATTTGGTTGTATTTGATTGCGCACAATAATTACTAGAGGCCGCTTTTTTCTGTCTCATAGCTACCGTGGTTAGTTCGTTTGAAATTGAAGTACAAGTTCAAGGTCAAGTTCAAGTTCAAGTTCAAGTTGATGTTTATTGTTTTTCAAAGTATAAAAAAAATATACAGGAAGAGGTCCCACAGTTCAAACTGTAGCGGTATCTCTTGTTAATAATTACGCGACAACACTAAATACGTTTCGGTGGAGAACAGAACAAATATACAAAAGCTACATGTTCCTTACAATAACAAAGAAACACTTGGTAGCACTACGTTTAATTTCAGAACAGGAATGCTAAAAATACGCTGAAAGTGTAGAGCTTACAAATAAATAATGGAAAAAACGAAATCGGAAAGTTTACAAGAAACTAAGCAATACGTAGAGTTTACATAAAAGTCCTACGAGCCTTTAGTGATTGTTGGTAGGATGACTGTGTAGGCGAAGATTTTACCTGAAATACTCGACTATTCCGCAGTTTCACGCTTGCAAAACCAACTGTTAGTTTTCCGTAGTTACTTCGTGACTTCGGAAGTAAAAAAGTCACAGTTTCGCCACTAGGGCGAAGCAATGAATGCGATAGCAAGAAATTAGTTGGTCACACGAAGAACGACAAGTAGCTCGATACTTGCAACGCGCCGCCGCAGCACAAAGAAGGACGCTCGAAAAGGACACATAGGTATACACAGGACAAGCGTGAGCTCACAACTGTCGCATTTGTTACGTGTTTGTATTTGAGCAACGCGCTGCGAATGTCCACAATGCAGAAGCCGACGCTGTTTTTGTTGCCTCTGACATGGCTCATACCCACTCAGGGGGGATTGGCCAAGAATTGATTATATGATTATATGACTTTTCAACGCTGTTTGATACGTCTTTTTCGTTTAAACTGCGGCACGTGGAATGACCTCTCTGCGTCTCCTGCCACGTGGTGGCGTCTGACGCCAAGTGTGCCCGGTGTTCTTTGTTTTCCTTCTACATCATGAGCGGTACAGAAGGGAGCCACTTCTTCGTGCGCATCCCAAAGACAGTTTTCAATTTGAAAGAAACTGTAAAAGCGTCGCGTGATAGAAAACACGCTCAAGCTGTTCCGAGATCTGCGTACCGCGAGCGGCAAATGGCGCATATGAATAGCTCACCGTTATATCGCTGGCACGAGCATGGCGTGTGGCTGTGTTGGCTAGCGCAGCAGGCTGCGGAGCGATGGGTCGCTGGTTCAAATCCCCGGTCAGGTGGTTCGGAATTTTAAATGCGAATGCATTTCATAGTCGGGCTATGTCAGGCATCCGGCGTTGGCGTTGTGCGGCGTTGGCGTTGTCCGCGGAGGAGGAGGAGGAGGATAGGTTGAGGAGGTGTGCGCGCCGGCAGGTGTTAGATGTGAAGCATCTTATGGCGAAGCTTAATCCGGTGGTGGTGGTGTACGGCGTGACCGCCCTTACTGCGCATGCGCAAACCCTTTCAAAAAAAAAATAAAGATAAAAAACCTCCCTCTCTCCCTCTCTCTCCCCTAGGCATCCCTCCCCCGCGGCAACCACACCCTCACTGCGCATGAGCCTCCCCTCCTCTCTCCCCTGCTACGCTCCCCCCCTCTCTCCTCTAGGCATCCCTGCCCGCGCCGTCCACACTCCCACTGCGCATGCGCGTCCCACCTCTCTTCTCTCCTACGCTCCCTTTCTCTTCTCTAGGCATCTCTGCCCGCAGCGTCCACACTCCCACTGCGCATGCGCACCCCACCTCTCTCTCCTCTCCTACGCTCCCCCCTCTCCCTCTCTCGCCTGGCGACGCCGACACAGGCAGCGTATGCTAGCGAGTTTCTTGGTTGAAAAAACCGACTGCTCGCGCTGCACAACCGTTCACTGGCCACCCCGTATATATGGCAATGAATCTTGACCTCCAAGGTGGTGCCGGTGGGAGATTTCTCCTGTGCGTTGTTGAACAATAAAAATTCGCAGCGTGCGCGTTAACTAAAAGCGGTCTGCGGCGGAGCTCGGCGGAGCTATATATGAAAAAAAAAATTTTAAAAAATAAATAAAAAAAGTTAAAAAAAACAAGAAAAAGCAAAAAAAAAAAAAGGCGCTGCGCCGTGCTCCCCGACCGGGCTGCAGAAATTAGGCGCCTTTTCCTTCTTCAAACCACAACCACCATATATAAATGGAGTGAAGCGCGCGCGAAATGCATTCGCATTTCCTCACGATTCCCTTCGGGGAGGTGGGGGCTTTTTTTTCTACTGATTTTCTTTTTTCTTTGTGCCTTTTTTATATATTATCATCATCAGCCTGTCTATGCCCACTGCAGGGCAAAGACCTCTCCCATGTTTCGCCAATCAACCCGGTCCTGTGCTTTCTGCTGCCACGTTATACCTGCAAACTTAATCTCATCTACCCACCTAATTTTCTGTCTCCCCCTCACGCGTTTGCCATCTCTTGGAATCCAGTCAGTTACCCTTAATGACCAGCGGTTATCCTGCCGACGTGCTACGTGCCCGGCCCATATCCATTTCTACTTCTTGATTTCAACTATGATATCATTAACCTCCGTTTGTTCCCTGACCCACTCTGCTCTCTTCCTGTCTCTTAAGGTTACACCTATCATTTTCCTTTCCATCGCTCGCTGCGTCGTCCTCAGTTTAAGTTGAGCCCTCTTTGTAAGTCTCCAGGTTTCTGCTCCGTAGGTAAGTACCGGTAAGATGCAGCTGTTATATACCTTCCTCTTGAGGGATAGTGGTAGACTACCATTCATGATTTGATAATGCTTGCCGAATGAGCCCCATCCCATCCTTATTCTTCTGGTTATTTCACTCTCATGGTTCGGCTCCGCGGTTACTACCTGTCCTAAGTAAACGTACTCCTTTACAACTTCCAGTGTCTCACCACCTATCGCAAAGCGCTGTTCTCTGCCAAGATTGTTCCACAATACTTTAGTTTTATGCATATTAATTCTCAGACCTACTCTTCTACTTTCCGTATCCAGTTCAGTAATCATAAGCTGTAATTCGTCTCCCGCGTTACTCATCAATGCAATGTCATCAGCGAATCGCAGGTTACTGAGACACTCTCCATTAACTCTTATCTCTAACTCTTCCCAATCTAGAGCCCTGAAAACCTCCTGTAAACACGCGGTGAATAGCATTGGAGAGATCGTGTCTCCCTGCCGTACGCCCTTCTTTATTGGGGATTCTGTCGCTTTCTTTATGGAGGACTATAGTGGCTGTGGATCCGCTGTAGATTTCTTCCATTATGTTTATATAGGCTTCGTCGATGCCCTGATTCCGCAGTGCCTGCATGACTGCTGATGTCTCCACCGAATCAAATGCCTTCTCGTAATCTATGAAGGCTATGTATAGGGGTTGGTTGTATTCCGCGCATTTCTCTATCACCTGATTGATAGTATGAATATGGTCTGTTGTTTAGAAGCCTGTACGAAATCCTACCTGGTCCTTTGGTTGATTGAACTCTAATGTCGTATTAATTCTGTTAGCAATTACTTTTGTAAATAGCTTGTAGACAACGGACAGTAAGCTGATGGGCCTGTAATTTTTCAGGTCCTTGACGTCCCCTTTCTTATGGATCAAGATGGTGTTGGCATTCTTCCAAGAATCTGGTATCCTCCCTGTCGAGAGACACTTCGTATACAGGGTGGCCAGTTTTTCTAACATAATCTCTCCACCGTCTTTCAACAGGTCTGATGTTACCTGATCCTCATCAGCGGCTTTGCCTCTTTGCATTCCCTTTAGGGCTTTCTTTACTTCTCCTGTCAATACTGGTGGGATGTCAGATTCCTCTGGGCTATTATTGCTTCTTACGTTATCATCCTGACTGTCTCGGCTGCTGTACAGATCTCTGTAGAACTCTTCCGCTACCTCAACTATTCTATCCATATTGGTTGTGACCTTGCCTTCCTTGTCCCTTAATGCATACATGTGATTTTTGTCTATGCACAGTTTTGGCTTCATAGCTTTGAGGCTTCTTCCGTTCTTTAGAGCATGCTCAATTCTCTCCATATTATACTTTCTTATGTCGGCTACTTTACGCCTATTGATTAACTTGGAAAGCTCCGCCAGCTCTATTTTTTGTGTTGCATTTGAGGCTTTCATGGTATATGTATATGTATACACATACATATACACATCCTGGACATGACGGCGTCGACAGACGGCGACGGCGAAAGGGGGGTGGCACACGGGCCCGTTGTGCCAACCCTGACTACGCCACTGCGTCAAGGCTAATGCGTTGTGAATCACGTGCAAGCTCGTTTGTCAGTGTTAACTCGGTAGGTCTATCTGTAAGCTCTCGTAATGCAACCGAGCTCCATCTTCCAACAGCGCTGCACAAAAGGGCTGATTGAGTTGGCGCATCCCAAATGGTGCTCGTCAGGTGCCTGACACCTCCATCTCATCTCTTGCTTGCCCGCCCTATTTCCGGTTCGCCGTCTCTGCAGCGGGAATGCAGCTTTTTGCTCGCTGCCACTCTCTCGGCAGTGTTGCTTTTTTTTTTCTTTCGCTCGGCTGCGTCCCCGGAGTACCGGAACCTGGCATTCTTTTGTTCTCAGTTTAGTTTATTCTTGTGTGACATTTGCCTCCGTCGGCCAAGTGGTAACACCGCCATAGTTTTGCAAAGCAGATGTTGCGTTCGATAACTTCGCGAGAGTGCACAGCCATGTTGTTTGCGACTCTGCAACAGAACGAGCTCGAAGGCGGTGAGTGTGGAACACTCTTTTTGCCTTTTGGCGTCACGTAGCACGTGATCTTATTACGAGCTGGCGGTTGACTAATAATCCCTCGCATACTACCTAAAGGCACCAAGTCTGCCAGAACGAGACCCTCGCTATGAACGAAGGCAACAGGCGCAATGGCAACAGGTGGCGCTGACTGACGCTTCCACGTTTAAATGCACATATATACCCTATAAAGTGGACGGAGGGATGACCGCCACCTTACCTCAGCGGTAGAGCATCGGACGCGTTATTCGAAGGTCGCAGGTTCGGTACCTGCCGGTGGCAAGTTATCTTTTCGTCCACGTTTCTTTCTTCACGTTTACATTACAAATACTTCTAACAATATCCCCTATACTTTCCTTGGCATCATTGTCTGTTAGTTCTCATTCATATTGTGTTTAACAAAGCAAACGAGCCCTTAAACTTACCCTTCTTTCCTTCGTTCATATTACTGAGTATTTTTCCGCACAAGGTTAATGCGATATGTAATTATATAAGCCTTCTTTATACAGGCGGTGTCGGTCCCGCAATTTTTCCAACTGGTTAATTTTTTTTCCCATCGCCCAGACAACGATATCGATTTACCTCTCGGAAAGCAATCGGGGCTTTGAAAAGGCCGCGCACCGAAATCGGACGTCAGTTGATCATTAGTCGGCGTGCTCTACGAAAGACCTAACTAACGAACTTGGTGCTCCCTTCGTGTATTTTTTATCGGAATTTGTAAAACTGGTATGTCTAGAACTACGCTTTGTTAAGATAGTATTGCCTCTAGCTTAGAAGAAGACGCGGCTTATCGTGTCCCGTTCTATCAAGTTAGTTTCTTTTTGTGCCGCTGTTATTATTGCTATATTGCGCCAGAGCTTCAGTTCCGTTCTCCTCGTACTTTTGTTCCATTTCAAAATATCCTGAATCGCAGTGGAAGTGGAGCACAGATCTCCCTTATAAAAACGTCTGCACCTGTGTAATTAGCATAGGATAATTATCGGAGTAATTTTACCTACTTACTTCTTCCTATCCTCTGATTGCCATTCCCTATTCCGCCTCTATTTCTTATTGAACTGTGCTGAGCTTTCGTCTAAAGAAAGTGGAAACTAAGGAGGATTGCCAAGCCCTCATTATTCTAAATTCCATCTTTCGCTTTCACTTTTCGTAAATTGTCCTTGTTCAGAGAAATTCGGATGCCTTGGTACGGAGAGCGTGTACTTCAATATGGCAGGGAAGGTATACACTCTTCTACCGCACGGCAACATGCAGCATGACGTCTCGTTGTAGGACGCATAGTGTATGCTTTAATAGCCGACACGAAGGCAACACTGTACCAACGATGCCGAGGAAACTGCGCGTGTAGACAATCGTACTGAAGTCTCACTCCACTTGCGTAGCGGTATGACTGCCTTCACAGCAACAGAATCTATTGGGACACTCAAAGAAAAAAAAAAAAAAAGAAACCCACGCATCTCCTCGAAGTGAATGATGACAAGTGTGCGAAGCTCTGTGTATCGTATGGGTGAGTAACCGTACGTTACCCGAGCGTCGCCCCATATAATGTAAATTGAGTGACATTAAGTGACATGAAAAGTCGACGACAAAGCTAGGTCCTAAGGTCCATAATGTCTACGTTGAAGTAGCCGTATAAGGGGTTCGTGTTTGTAAGTGTTTTATATTGTTTCGTCACAATTATGATTGATGTTCATCTATTGTAAACCTTTTTTTTTATTGACATACACACATATGTTTCGACTATAGCAATGGTTTTCCATATACCTTGACAGCGGACAGTGAGAGTCCACGACAAAGCTAGGTCCTAATGTCCATATTGTGTATGTTGAAGTCGCTGACTAGTATTAAGGGTTTGTGTTTGTAGGTGTTTTATATTGTTCTGTCACAAGTGTGATTGATATTAGTCTACTGTTAACCCTTTTTTTGTGTCTCACATCGACGGATCTCCCCCGTGAAAACGGACACCGTGGATGAACACTGTGGACTGACAAGCCTCGGCCCTAAGGTGCTTCGCCCCTAAAACTGGTCGACGGCGTCGGCGTCGCCATGTGGTTTGTAGATGGCGGGAGCGCGAAAGGGTCCTGTTCACGGCCGGCGTGCGGTCGCTGTGTAGTCGAGGAAATGCGAACGATACAGAACACAGGCAGTGAGCGAGTGGTGACAAGATATCATTACATCTAGCGGAGGTAAGGCTAAGATAAAGCAAAAGGAAGTTAAAGGAAAGCGTTCTAGTGTATGGGGTAGAAAGGGCTTGTAATGTGCGCTTCTCTGGTAAGCCCGTTCTAAAGTAGCCGGCTTGTTATATGGCGCTTTGTACGAAAAGCAACATCCACTTAACATAGCACGATTCCGGCAACCAAGGCATTCATGAATCTTTGTATATCCTTATATGCAAAGCCCACCCTACGTATCATCGAAAGTGCAGAGAATGTGTTGTGGCAGTTGCTCGCAGAAACTTGTCCTGCCTCCGCTCGTTCGGTGGTAAATACATAAAATATCTAGGACGCTTCCCATGCAATAGACATGTCATATCTCGGCGCACGTTACAAACCGTTCCGCAATGGTGCCTATCTTGAATGACGTACTACTATATTAGTCGGGTATCTAAGTAGCAAAATATTCCTTGTCTTTTTGGCGTTCCGTGTTATGCATAAAGCAGACTATCGCCTCTTCCATGTCTTGAACGAACATGCGGTCGATGTTCCCGTCGAAAGTTCAAGACCCTCTACACAACTAGGCTACCCATATAACGGTGCCTTGAGGACTCTTACATTCAACGTTTTTCTCCGCTTATCGAAAACGACGACGGCTCTTGCCATTCGCCGCGCCGACGCCATCTTCAATGTTCAAGCGTGGTAAATGCGCATGGGGAGCACCCCAGTCACTTTCTGACGACAGACTAGTGCCTTCACCAAATGTACAATGTTGCATTGGTCCTGCAACTCTATGTCGTCTACCCACGAGCACAGACGTACAAATGATGGTGCCCTACATAGCCTCCCGTTTATAGAGACGGTCGATCGCACTCTACTGTGGGACGGGCCGCGGTCTAAAGCACGCAAGAAGTTAATCCAGAAGTTCATCACGAAAAAAAAAAAGACCTCAAACAAGACGGAGTGTCACTTTACTTACAGATACAGTGCGGCATAAAGCACAGTGTGAGCGACTCCGTCCACGTCTGCTTGACCATAACTGAGGCGATGATATACGAGCGACTATGTAGTTGTTATAACAACGAAAGCTAAACGAGTGGTGCTCGAACAAAGCAGCTCATACGGGAGTCCATGCCGGATCGATCACGACCGCAGTAAATAACGCAAATAACCTTTGCAGTAAGAAGTTTCTGCTTGGCTGCCAGTGGTTAAAAAACATGCAGAAGAGGCCATAGTGATTTGTTCCAGCCCTTTCATACTCGAAGCGCTCTTTCCTGCAGAATAAACAAAAAAACTTCCTGCTCTCTAAGCTGTAGCTACTGGACAGTCCCACACACTGAGCGCCTTCCATATTTCCACGTCAAGTGGGTGGAGTATGGTGTACGTCCCATGGCCTTACTTTATTGGCTATACAGTATTGAAGGCGGTGGGTTTCCCAGCAGGGCACGTTACATCGACCAGCAGGGCACATTGGGAAAGGATGTGTCTCCATGTCTGGGTCAAGTCAGAAGCCTATCCGTAGTGCCATACGGATTTGATGTGGGCGCGCGCGCGTGTGTGTGTGTGTGTGTGTGTGTGTGTGTGTGTGTGTGTGTGTGTGTGTGTGTGTGTGTGTGTGTGTGTGTGTTTGTGTGTGTGTGTGTGTGTTTGTGTTTGTGGGCGGGGGCACGAAAACAAGTCAAATCGGTAAATGTTTTACTAACGTTGCACGCGGACCCGGAACATCTTTAAACAAACGTTCTTATCTAACTTCTCACACAACCACATGACTCTTTCATTTCATCAAATAAACAGATTTCTCGGCACCTTCGCGTGTATGGTGGCTGTAGAGGAGGTGATGCTCTATAGTGCAAGTTAATTGCAGATATGGTCTTATCCCATCTCATGTCTCTTGTGATATGTCTTTGATATCATTGATATCACGGAAAGTGGCTCACGCCTATGATGTGTACATG
Organism: Rhipicephalus appendiculatus; assembly: GCA_030522465.1. NCBI lineage: Eukaryota > Metazoa > Arthropoda > Arachnida > Ixodida > Ixodidae > Rhipicephalus > Rhipicephalus appendiculatus. The sequence goes on from JALIZH010020334.1 coordinate 26,958, forward strand.
CTCACTAGCTTGAAAATTATGATGGAGAGTGAAGGGGGGAGGTGTTGAAGCGCAACAAAGGCTTTGTGTATACCCCGATCTGACAACTAGAAGGGGCATCCCACCTCCATCCACGGCCCACTTTTTTGATGCACAACTTTAAGTGATCTCCTGAATTCTTCCCGGTATGTCACTCACAGCGTGGGACCTTTACGTCGCCTGCAAACTAGCCGTGGACAAAAATATATTAAGTCCACACATCTCAAACTGCTCTCCGTCCGCCGCGGTAGAGCAGTGGTTAAGGTGCTCGGCTGCTGACCCGAAGGTCGCTGGTTCGATCCCGGCCGCGGCGGTCGCATTTCGATGGAGGTGAAGTGGTAGAGGCCCGTGTACTGTGCGATGTCAGTGCACGTTAAAGAACGCCAGACGGTCAAAATTTCCGAAGCCCTCCACCACGGCGTCTCTCATAATCATATCGTGGGTTTGGGACGTAAAACCCCAAATAATATTATTATTATTAAACTGCTCCCCATTAAGCTTATCGAGCAAGCGCATTGTCGTCCGCTGTCAAAAGAAACTTCTATGTAAACTATTTAACAGCGCAGCAAAGAGATAACTCCGCACCACTGCCGTGATAAAGAGCAGAATAGAGATGATCGACACTTTCTAATAAAGTATATAAAGTGGTTTCGCAAGCGTCGTCCCATCGTGACGCGTATCATCAACCACGCTCTTATTATGGTTGATGTGTCAACACGAGCTGAAGCGCCATGTTGCGGATTTAATGCATTCTCCATGGCTCTCGGTTGATTATTAGCCGATCCTTGTTTAAACAGTGATGACCGGCTAGCGAAGGTAATGCAATGGCGTGGGTGATATTGCGGGCTGCCTCTATGTGGTAAGCTCGTTTAATGGCTTTTGGGGCTAGAGCAAACATTCGTTAAAGGCCGCTATGTGAACGCAACGATGCTGTAGAACGCGAATGAAGCCAGTGTATTCATTTAATGCCATTCAAAAGAACATTAAGAAATGGCAAGCCACTTGCGACAGCCATTGTCAAAAGAATAGCACGTCCGAATCTCATTAACGCTCACCATTGCATCGCACTATAAAATCTAACTACAATATCCCAATGCATCACACTACAATTACCCGACCGCTTAAGTTTAGATGCCGGTTAAAAAGCGCCAACGAATAGTCCACAAGAACAGTGTCCAAGGTTTTACCTGTACGTCTCCATGAGCCTACCATGCTCCGTACAAGTGTCAAGCTAAAGTCCGCCTCGGTGGATCAGTGGCTAGGGTGCTCGGCTGCTGACCCGAAGGTCGCGGGTTCGATCCCGGCCGCGGCGGTCGCATTTCGATGGAGGCGAAATGGTAGAGGCCCGTGTACTGTGCGATGTCGGCGCACGTTAAAGAACACCAGATGGTCAAAATTTCCGGAGTCCTCCACTACGGCGTCTCTCATAATCATATCGTGGGTTTGGGACGTTAAACCCCACATATTATTATTAAGTGTCAAGCTAAAAGCAAGAGCGAGGTGCCTTCCCATAAGCCTTATGCAATACAGCGGAAACATGTAAAAGTAAAGAGACGAGAAACACTGAGGACAGAGCGAAGAGGAAACGCAATTTCTACACCTCTCCAGAAAAACTGGGGGGACAATGGACGGGCGAACCAACCCTTTTCCCGGAAATGAAGGCTGAACAAGGAGATCCCACACAGAACAGCTCTGACCCTCCAACACTGAAAGCATAGTGCGGGGCGGCAAAGGCCCATATGGCGTGCCTGTTGCCATTAGGAAATTGTAGCTTGGGACAGACAGTTCGATTTCCCGTCAGCGATGTGCGGCCTCGCACCAATAGCCGTTTTCTTTCTTTCTTTTTATGTTGTAAATTGTAATCTCAAGGCCTTCTTACCAAGCTGCATCGTTTCAAGATCCGATTAATTTCGCGCAGTTCGTAAAGATGAAAGGCTTCGCAGCTACTTTTGCGAATGAAAAACTTCTTTATTTATGTCGGCGCAGCATGCCTACACACTTGGGCTGAGAAGTGGTAGTGAATTAGGACGTTTCATCTGTGTCGTTAACGAAACGATCCAAATGAACACCTGTAGGGTCAGACCTCCACCACATCGTTGTGAAGTTGCGTTTGTTGCAGAGCGTAAAGTTTTATGACTTATCTCATGGATTGTCAGACACTTTGCTTTTTTATACTTTCCTAAACCCCGTGCACGTTTGCACGTATTTTGGTACATTTTTTTTAAATTATTCGCCTTACTACTGCCGCAGTAGTTTAGCAGGAATCTACACTATCATGTTGCTGTCGTTAAGACGCTGTCACTTGACCTCCGCATCCTCAATTTCACGCTGGCCTATATGCAATTTTATTATATATACAACAGCACATATGTGGTGTGATTTCACTAAAGCAGACTTGGGACGTCTATTTTGTTACATAAGTGAAGCATGGGCTGAAATAAAATATAGAATTAAACGGCCTTGTCTGATTGTTGTGTAATTTACGCTTGTGGTGCTATTTTTTGCGCATTCATTCTTCCTTGATGAAATGTGGTATGCAAAAAAAAAAAAAGAAAAAAAGAAACCGAGTAGGTTGATATTTTATTAGTGCTGGTGTTCTCAATGTTCGTAAAAAAAGGCGACACATTCGTTTTAACGTCATTAAACGGCTTTTTGTTCCCACATGAGACATGGTGTACATGGTGTACACCATGGCCATGTACGTGAAAGAAACAATTAGGAGCAATGTTTTGCCCCACCACCTTCGTTGAGGATGACGCTTGTGCCGTCCACTGTAATTTGCTGTTTGAATAATAATGTTTTAAACAGGCACTCTGTCCCGCAGCCTTGTAACTTGTAAACTTGCATGTAATACCACGTGCTATGCAGAGTGCGAGAACCAAGGCATATGTGGCCGTATTTCACAGGCCCCAGCATATCAACGCTGTAGGACGGCTTGTTTATCGCAAATATCATATGCTTTTGCGAAAATTCTGTGAAGTTCGATTTGACAGAGATAAGTCGCAATAATAAAAAAAAAAAGTCACATTGAAAAGTATGGTTCTTTAAACCTCGAGTTCATCGAATCCGATGTAGTTGGAAAACACGAATGTTAAGGCAAGAAGAATTAAAACAAGACTGCACCATTGGAGTAGGAGTACACACAACCAGGAGAGGTCTGCGTGCTTTCTGTGAGAGCCTTGCTTCTGTCTGATTAAAATATTTCTAAGCTGGGGTGATCAGTGAAGCTCGTGGAGTTTTCCTGCATGTCTTTCCGCACTTTCCGGCAGAGCACGTCCCGTTGCTCCTTTAATCAGAGTCCCATGTCTTCTAACTGCTTGCGACCACGAACAGCGTACTACCTCAGAAGGACTTGTTCTTGGGCTAGTTGGTGTTTACTTATAATCATGATGTAGCGCGAAAAGACAATACGGACACATAGAACCTGTGTCTGTGTCCTTGTCTTTCCTGCTCCATCATGTTAAGCGTACTACCTACAACAGCAGAAAATAAACGGTCACTTCTGCTTTTATCGTTAAACGCTCCCCTAATTACTGCCTTTCCGATTAACATGCATCAGACTACGAATAACACGCGCGCATGTGTTTGTTTTCTCGACAGCTCCGGTGATTCTCTTCCCGAGTTTGGCAACAGAGAACTAAGCAACGTTTTCAGGACGCAGTCCGTCACAACAATGACGTTTACGTCAAAAGATTCCTGGCTCCGAAGACGCAAACTGAGAGTGTTTTACGTCCTTTTGGATTAGTCCATTTTTACCGCCCAAGGACATTGCTCGTATTTGAAAGCCTTTTTTATTGCGATAGCAATTATATGGACACTCTCGGCTGGTTTTGCCGTCGGCGTCGCCGCCGTCTTCGTCCGCCGCCGGCGTCCCCCCGCCGTCATCCGCCGTATATGTATATGTATATATATAACCGGCCCCGCCCGTCGTTCGTGAGCGTGAAAAAAGACGCGAGGGCGGGGGGGGGGTCCATCGAGCGACCTTCGATTTTACGAGCGCGGTGTCGCGAGCGCGCGCGTTATCTCCCCTTCTCGGCGGCCGACAACGGGGGGGCCGGTGTACCCTTCTACGTGCTGTGCTCTCAACGCGAAGAGAATGTGGTGAGCAGTGTCCCTGGAGCGGCCGTAAGCTCTTAAAGTAGCGTTTTCTAGAGTTGCGTGAGATCGGATCCAAAAGAGTTAGCTGCCAGCCTCACTTCGTATAACATTACAAGTTTGTTGCTATCGCATTCATTGCTTCACCCTTGCGGTGAAACTGTGACTTTTTTTTGTTCTATTACGAAAGACGGCACACATGCGTCACCGATGGCAGGAACGGATACGGTTCATGATGTAGAACAGCGTAAAGGACAAGGGATGGTACAATTTTTCTGCATCATGAACAAGTAACAACATGCCCAGCTTTACACTTTAACAAATACGGTACTGAGAAGTGGCGCCAAAGTCCACCGCGTTGGAACAGTGGTTAAGGTGCTCGGCTGCTCACCCGAAGGTCGTGGGTTCGATCCAGAGTTGCCAACGGTAGGGTAATTACCCTACTTGTTGGGTATTTTCGGAATTTTTCGGCCAGCGTAGGGTAGTCAGGTGGTGACATACGGTAATTTCAACATTTAGCTCGTCATTGATCAATGAAAAAAATGTAGAAGATCCACGCGACATATCCGAAAGTTGCATTCCTGGATAGATCCGGATTTTAATTATAATGCCACCAGCACAAAATACGAAAGATAATACGTCAAACATCCTTGTGCTAAGTTTTTTTTTCTCGGGATGTTTTTTTTCCCTCTCTGTCGTCTCCCATCTGTTCGTTGCGTGGAGGGGCTTTGAAATTTTGCGACGGTGATCGGCTTCAGTTATTAAGGCGAATGCTTTAGATGCCCCATCATACACGAAAAGTGGTGGTCGGCGTCGACGCGAGTGTTGCAAAAAATCATCATGATATAACGACGCCGGCTCATGATGTCATTGTGGCATGACATATCGCCAGAATTCTTGATGTTATCATGAAGTAATTGTGACGACACTGTGGCATCGAATTGTTACGTCAAATGATGGCGTCATCAGATGTCATCGTCGTACGGTCATAGGTGGGCCGATCTCGGAGGCACCCCATACGTCTGAACGTCGTAGAGTGTACGTTATCTGTACGCTATCATTGTTACAGGGCACTATTTCTAGGTGTAGGGTAAAACGTAGGATAATAAAAAGTTGTGTAGGGTGAAGTAGGATAATTTTTACCTTGGCGTTGGGTTATTTTCCAAAAATTGGTTGGCAACACTGCTTCGATCCCGGCTGCGGCGGTCGAATTTCAATGGAGGCGAAATGGTAGAGGCCCGTGTACTGCGCGATGTCAGTGCACGTTAAACAACAGCAGATGGTCGATATTTCCGGAGCCCTCCACTACGGTGCCTCTCATAATTGTATCGTTGTTTTGGGACGTTGAACCACAGATATTATTAGAAGTGGCGCCAAAGGCTAGGCGCCAATGCGCGTAATATGCCTGTACTTGATATCGCCTGAATTAAATGGGCAACAGAAATTTCCTGTTCCGGCAGTATGAGCAGGAGCTCACAGGCACAAGAAAGCAGAGCGAACGGCGGTGCTATTTACTCACAATGACTTGTTTGTGACATGCGAACAATCATCCTCAGCGATGTCTCTCCGACGTCGTCCACGCGCACGTAGGTTTGGGCTGATCACGCTTTTAACGCGCAATAACAACACTAGAGGAACAAAATAGCTCCTGCGTATTTCGCATACTTCGCGAAGACGACACCTCACAAGTGTCAGTGTGCGTACGCTATACAACGACAATTTCTCGCGCCCCCCGCTGTTTTTGTAGTGTCTGCGAGCTATAAAAATCTCCAACTAAAGGCGAGTTTTTCTTATGCGCATGCTGCGCTCCTCGCTATTAAAAAAGTTATGTCTTTCGAGTTTCCCGAGGGACCATTTTTTCCAGCCTTTAACATGAAGTCTTCTTTTTTCCTTTCTGTGGTTCTGCGTATATTTCAGGAAATGTTCTTTGACACGATCATTCACCGCTCCGTGTAAAACGATGGGTTATTCTCTCAGTGACGTGCTGGAGATTACGCTGACGGCAATCGTCCAGAATGAAGGGTCTCCTTAAACACACAATAACCTTGTTTTTTTTTTAAATCTTTTTTCTTCCCGCAAGCACTTCGCCTAATTTCTCTTGTGGCATATAATGAGAACCCTTTTTTTTCTGCTTGGGGCTCGATCTCGAACTTTCCTTGTTACACCAACTTTCGCTCATAGTTGATCGATCACTACTGTCAACAACAGCCAACCAACTCACCAGAACATGGCGAAAGCGATATATAATTAGGCATCTGCAGCGCACTGTTGCTCGGGTTTACTAACACTGATCAGCTATCGAAGAAGCCGAATATGTCTTTTAGGGGAGTCTTGCCTGGATAAAGTACCACGTTAAATAACGGAAAAGAAAAACACGCCCAACGATCTTATACGACCACATCATCGGCATCGGCGGTACAGTGTACACTTCTGTGTCACTTGCAGTGCAGTGTGCACTAGTTTTCCCGAAAAACTACGCAATCTGCAGACTACGACACGCCTTGTTGCAGCAATCCATTTAAGTGGGAAGCCGAAGCGCCCGACCGGTCAACAGAGGGCTGACAACTTATAACCTCGGTGCGTGCTTGCGATAGTTACGACAATGGATAACGTGGTGTTCTCGAATGTATACTCTTGGGAATGGTGCCTTGTTTTTATTTCATTTTTTTTTAGATTTAGCGTGTGTTTTGACCAAGTTATAGAGGGAGAGAGATGCTGTACACAGTGAACTGAGCATTGCAACTACGTCATGAGACGAACATATATTCCTTAGGTTTTTACGAATCGCAGGAACTTCGGTAACATAACATAGACCGCAAATTTTTTGTGTTGCCGTACTTCAGTACTGAAAGACAACGGCTGGGCGGAACACACCGAGCTTAACCCATTAGGGACCACTGTACTTTATAAAGTACACTTTCTTTTTCGGGAATAGAAAATACAAAACAGAATATTCTGATCCTGCTCATTAGAATTTCTGATGCCAAAGGTTGCAGCAAGATAATCCTCATATGGAATATTGACTCGGTTATAGTTTCTCTGTTTTATGAGTCGTCAAACGTTAGGAAAATGAGACCCTGTTAAACGCACGTGCTCAGTACTACTTTTTCTAAATTAATTTGAAGTTTTACATTTTATATGTTAAAAAAACGGACTGCATCTGCTTCAGCAAGAGCAATTCAATCTCTGCGAATCGCGAGAAGCCTATAGAGTGAATAGTTTTTCTGTGAGGAGTAATCAAATGTTGCTGTACTTTATTTAGTACACTGGGACTTCGTGTGAGCATACATGTAACTCTTGTTGTGCATTGCATCACAGATTCAACAGGCTTTTTTTTATATCAATGCTGTTTTTTTTCGGTTATCTCAGACTCATGAGTCTGCGAAAGATGTTGCTGTGAATATTCGAGAGCCTTTTGATGTTTTAGTTGTCGATTCTGACCCTAACATGGGATCTTAGGAGGAGGAGGGGAATGACGACGGTACGAATGGATCCTCTCTGCTAACGATGAAAAAACATGGAACGAAAGCAACGTGGGTAAGATAACTTCTGTATAGAAAAGCAGCTTTGTTTCGAAAATGGCAAAGACAACAGCATAGTTGCTATGCTGACGAAAGACTACACAGTTGAGTCGCCATGCTTTCTATCGTGTGGCCATTCACTGAAAAAAAAAAAAAAACGTAGTGCCGCTGTCCTCCTCCTTCATCCGCAGTAACAATGCCATGAGAGGGTTTGAGCTCTACGATCAGGCTGCGAATGACTAGAGAATTTTCATCCCTGAGAAAAAGTGGTACCAGCCCCTATTTACCCAGATGATCGAAATAGCTGCAGATAGCACATAAAGGGTCTGCTACCACACCGAAGGTTTTAGCAGACCCTCTACACGTTGACTATTGTCCTTTAGTCGCATAATAGCAAAACACTGACTGCGTTTTGTTGTACCCAATAGAAGTATCAAAGCTCTCCAGATTCCACTGTGCTCGCTATTACCCTCTATGCGTACGGACGTTTTCACAAGAAGCTGGCAAAACAGTTGAATTCTGCCAAAATATATCGAAATGGTGTTACGAAAAGCGTAGAGTTACGCTTTCCCTAAAACACTGGTCCTTGATTAAGTTGCATGGGCCAAGATAACTTTGTTATTCGTTTCGCAAGCGCCCAGCGTACTTGCCATTCTTGCATCAAGTCACCTTGCCCGTTGCTATCTCGAAGGCCCAGCGTACTTTTTAAAGTACAGTATCATAACTCCTGAAGAAATGCACGTAACTCTATGAAACTTTTCACGTGTGGTTGTCTATTGTGGTGAATTAAATATGCGAAATCTCAATAAAATCGGACCGGTAGTTCTTCCGTGGGCCTTAATGGGTTAATAAAGGATGCGAGGAATCAGATCGCCTACGCGGTACTCTACATTTATAAATGATAAAAAGCTCGGACTCCATTTTGAGCAAAGCTTGATCTTCCTGTGTACTTAGGAGTGCATATTACTTTGTAATAGTATTTCCACGAACCGAATATCTATCTGTCGTATCGCCTCACATTGAACAATCAAGAGGCATAAAAAGATTGTCTCAAAGAGGCTTCGTCAGCTCTTCTCTGTACGACGCGCACGGTGTTCATTTCAATAATTTCAGGACTACGCGTACGCAGCCGCGAGACCAAAATGTACTTGGTACAACATATCGCGTTTCGGTTATCCATTCGCCAATCAAACAGTGTACGTCAATTGGAGCCCTCTTTTTTCTCGTAGCTGAGGAAACTGCGTCAAATTAGGCGCATGATTAATTTTTTACAGATCTCTTGCTTGAAACGCTGCTTCTTCGTACTAAGGCATAACATGCAGCTGAGAGCCCTCAGCAACTCTCGCGACACCATCGCACGCCACTTTTGCTTTCGGAGAGCAGGTCGGCCCAGACTTTTTGCAGTAAAAGAACATCCCATAACATTTGCGATCGATGGAATTCAAGTGATTGTGAAAACTCCCGAGATAACTGAAGCCTCAAATGTGAATGCAACCAGGTAGTAGCCCAAAGTAGGTCCCTGAGTCCGAGTACGGTCTGAACGACAGCTTTCGACTAATTCTGCTGAGGGCGTATTTTGTTGGAAATGAATCTTTACCTATAGAGGGAATCCAAGTAGGCTAACGGTTTTTCCTTTTTAGCGATGTCTTGTGCATTCAATGCCATACTTACCAGAAACTCGGCAGCAACGCCATTTTCCCGCACGACCGAGAGAGGGTCGCATGCTGTCACTATGCCACAGCGACAGTTTAGAATTCACTATACAGCTAAAGTGACAGGATAGTGCGCAAGAGGGCTTTGGATAAGGGCGTCTGAAGGATATTGGAAAAATCCGAGATAAGCCAAAACGGTTTCCTTAGTAAAGTTCCTCTTTATGCACGCCATATTGAATACGGCGGAGCAGTGACAGCGGCTTATGTTTGGAAAAATGCTAAAGCGTAGCACGAAGATAAAGTTTGGACGTCCCGAACGAATAAAAAGGGAAGATTGTTTCAAAGTAAAGCTTATTCTCGTATCTGCGTTCCGCTTTCTGAAATTCTGAAAAAAAGAAAAAAACTGCGCAGAAAGAAAATGAAACACGAGAAAGACAGGGAAGGCGCACAGCGCTATTCATTTGCGCAGGTGCGTATGCATCTCCTGTTAAAAAAAATGAATAGTCACTAACCAGCGCAACTTGATATTTTGTGGCAACATATGTCTGCGTTCGGCGTTGATTTCTTGCCTATTCCGTGAAGTTGAGCACTCTGAGAGCAGTGAAAAATAAAAAAATGCCGACTGGAGCATTTCAGGGGTTCAAGCTTTGATGTCAATCAATCAAAAATAAAAAAAAAGAACACCCCCCCCCCCCCCCACCTCGACAATTTTTCAATGTTGCATGTTTGTATATAGAGGCACACATACAAACGCATGCACAAACACACAAAGTTTACTGATATCTTACGCTGACGAGCCTATCGCCTTTGATATGCATGCGTGGGTTCGCGCGGTACAGTCCTGTACTGCATAAGCGGCAACTGTAGGAAGTTTCCCCTATCAATTTCCAATTATTAGCATTCGATGATAAAGTCTACCGGAAGCTAAAGCTTGACTGCTCACCAGCAGACGCAGGCTTTCTCTGCAGCCATTGTCCTGAGTACCGACGGGCCGTCGTTATGTGACACCAGCGCAAGAAAGGACAAATGACAAGAAAGAACCACAGACGAGCGTTGAACTTACAACTGAAGTTTGGGCCGTCATCGCCGGTGGATATTGTCATTGCTGCTGTTGTTGTTGCGTTGCTGTTGCTCACTGCTTTATATCAATCGGTTGCCGAGATCGCTCATAACGTGCCTTTTCTTTCCCATTTTTCTATGTTCTAAGTGCACCATAAAGTATTATTTCTTTTTAACAGTATCAATGCAAAGCTGTTAATACTTTGCAAAAGTATTAATGCTTTGCAAACACCAAGAGTAAGCGAGACGACGATGTGACGCTAACAACAATAAAGCACATGACGCTAAACGGAAAGGTTCATTTAACGCTGGCGCATGGCCAAGCCGCCGTTGTAAGCATGCTGTGCTGTTCGCAAGTTTTCGCCCATCGGCATAAGCGTCCTTTACCCTAAGTCACCCTAAGGGAGCAGCGGCGCTTTTTGACTAGCCCCCCGGCCATCCGACGAAAGAGCGATAATTACGGTGATACTTTACCTACATGGCGTGTTCCGCCGCATCAAGAAAGCTGCCGAACGCGCCAGCGCCAACGTGGTTTATTCGGCACCCATGAAACTTCGTTCGCTGTCCAGGATAGCGAAGAACCCAAGTCCGTGCAAGTCAAGAGTGCAAGAAGAAAAAACATGTCACATGCTTCGTTCCGTGCAAGGTTGGTGTCATCTACAAGGTTCCCACATCCTGCGGCAGCATCTACGTTGGACATACTAGCCGCTGTGTAAACGATCGCTTACGTGAACATTCTAACAACATTAGCACTAAAGCAGGTAGCAATTTGGGCAATACATTATGATGAATGGGGATACACATCGAACTTCTACCAGACGCGCATCGTTCGCCGGAACCGAGACAACCGCGCCCGCGAAATATGTGAAACCTTCGCCATTCATGTTGCAGGTCAGACATGTATCAGCTCCCCATCAATCACATTAACTTAGATAATTAACTAATAATAATATCTGGGGTTTTACGTCCCAAAACCAAGATATGATTATGAGAGACGCCGTAGTGGAGGGCTTCGGGAAATTTGGACCATCTGGTGTTCTTTAACGTGCACTGACATCGCACAGTACACGGGCCTCTACCAACATAGATATTAACTATATCCGCAGTTGAGCGTTTCCCCGCTATTTGACAAATCAGGGCATGGGCGCATGTGCTAGGAAAGTCTTCCCCCTCTCCTCCGTTTTTCGCCTTTCCAGAAGGCGTATATATTTGTACTATAAAAATAAACACAGTTGTTGGTATTCAGTGCTAGTTCTGTTTGGTCTTTCTCGTATTTGTTGTCTAGCGGATGTTTTCTACTATGGAAATATTTATTGCCCATTGAAATATGGAAAACGCAGTCTGGAAATAATTTTCCTTAAAGAAATATGTTTTATTGTTTGAGAGCGCTTCATTATTGGGCCATAGCAATGTATGGAGAGTCTTCCGGCGAATGGGTGAATTTTTAGGTGAGCATGCTTGAAATTCTTTCATTACATCATGCCCATCTCGCATAAAAAAATGAGGTTGTTATTGAACTAGCATAAAGCACGCCTGTTTCCCGCAATATACTGAAGCCTTCTCTTTTGATTCAGCCTATAGGAATTTTGTATATTTATAACCTGGTTAACCTCCCTGCCTTTCCTTTGCCTCTCTCTCTCTTTCATCTGATTTATGACCTGTTATTTCATTTCTTTTCCTTGTCGTTGATGGCTGGCGGTAGCTTTTGTGTTATTTTGTTTATCAGCCGGAGCCTAGGACAAAATTGCGTTTCATGGTGCCGCTATCTTGCTTTCAGAAAGCGCGCCAGTGTCCTTTTATGTGGACGTCTTAAAGGAAAGCCCAGGAAAACTTACGCAAACATTTGTGAAGCATTACAGGTAATAGCTTAGTTGCAAAAACGTATGGCCCTACTCTTTCATCGCAACATCCGATAAGGTACCTGATATTGCGAACGGCCTTGTTTACTTTCCTTCACTTCCGGGTGAAATCCCATACGTTACGCAAGCTGCCTGTTGCGTTTGCACCGCGGCGTTGCTGTGTCGAAAATATTTCGCTCTCATCTGTCGACCTATTGCGAAACCTGGGCTGCAAACTCTATGCTTCAAACAGATAGGAATCTGTTCGACATGGATGTTGTTTGGACAAGTTCCACGACACTTATACAAGCACTTTGAAAACGGGTAGCTTTCGGTAAAAGAATCTGTTTCGAATATGCCGCAGAGACCTGTTGCGGCATGGCCTCGGGCGCACTTATTTTCTTTGTTAGAGTTCAGGGTATCAGATTCCCCGCATTGAAAATTCGCGCTTTGTACAGTTCTGGCATTTATATAACTTTTTAGTGCTTCAATATTATCACCGCAGGGCAACAAGAAATCTCGAAACGACCATGTCTTGCGTATCACCGCTGAAATGTATGTACAGAGTAGATTTAATCCTTCACTGTGATAACCCCATTCCATACGCTTTGCCATGACTGTCAATATTACAGACAACTTGACCTGAGATGGTCAGAACAACGTCGCCCAAACACAACAAAAAATGCAAAATCTCGTGAGCATTACGTGCCGGTTAAACTTAGTTCTGAGATTTCAAAACATTGTATACTCACGCTCGTCCCCACAAGACACCTGTTACTGTCATTTTTTTCGTCACATGTCGCTTAAGTGTCAAGATAGATAGATAGATAGATAGATAGATAGATAGATAGATAGATAGATAGATAGATAGATAGATAGATAGATAGATAGATAGATAGATAGATAGATAGGACAAATGTAAAAATACTACGTATAGCAACCATATTCAGGCACCCGTATTTTCTGACCGAACCCCGAATATACATCGCCACCATCAAGGGCTCCCGTCCTATTCCGCTTGTACCAAAATATGCCAAAGCGCCTTCCAACGAAGAAAGCGGCACGCAAAAAAAAAAAAAGACGAAAAAGAATAATGAGTGGATATGACTAAACTCATTGCTCTGCGTCAGTCATGGAATGCGCGCACATTTCGCCTCCTCTCCCTTCATGGCGTGCGAGTGGAAGGAAGACGCGGATCGATGAGTGACTCGCCGAAGAAGCCATTGACAGCCGAATGCAGAAAAGGTCGGTGAGATGGTGGCGCAGGAGAGGGGACGCATATTCCGAAAGCACGCATGCATCCATATTGAGATTTCTCCTCACGGCTCGCTTACTTCGAGAACGCGGACGTCAGTAAAAGTGCCGGTCACAACGGCACTGCCCTGCGCATTTGTCGCAACAGGACATCGCCAAGCCATAATTTGATCTTGACTGGAGAGATCACGTGACGTCATGACGTCATCATACTTATTAATCGCATGGTCAAAGGTGGTTTGATCCCGAAGGCAGGGCCAAACCAGATCAAGTGCAGGAAGCTGCGATGCTTTCGATCCTGGAGGCAGTTCAAAACCGTAGGGGCGTGCGAATATTCGAAAATTTCTACTAACGAATCGAATTGCGTTCTATTAGATGCAGTACTCGAATCGAATGGCGCATATTCGAAATACTGAATATTTTTCGAATTAGTTTTCGAATAATCGCCAAGAATGGAAAATGCTTCAAGAAAGTAGGCGAAGTGCCCGTGCCAATATGGTACGGTTGAACCATTTACTTTGCCTAATATTTGAATATTAGGTAAAATAGTTATTTTGCTGGTGCGCTGACACAGTTTAAGTGTTTGTGTAAGAACGACTGCGGGAATAAGTGATGATTCCTACGCGATACTAACCCATAATTTGCGGTTTAGAAAGAAAGGAGGTAATTGCAAAGAGGCGTACAGACACGCGCATGTCTTGTTTAGTACACAAGCATCGCAGATTAACCCATTGTTGTCACTACAAGAGACTGCTGTCGTACCGTGCATGCGAGTTGGTTCTACAAACATATCTTCATGTGCAAAGTCAGCAAAAAAACAAAAAAGAATTATTTTCGTTCCTGCGACGGTTCCATGGAGGATCACCGAATGTTCAGAACTTCCAGAGTTCCTAATCCTAATTGCCTGGTACTTGGCAGCTTACACTGCGGTTAGAAGTGGTTTTACGAAAGCGTAAAAAGCGCCAAAAATATCTTGCGCTACGGGCATTGTACAGAGGAAAAGCCAGTGCCGGCAGCCTCTCTTCGTCACCTTTTTCAGCAATTTGCTCCTTCTTGTTTGCCCCATAGTTATTGCCTTGCTCGGCTGTCACTCTTAATTCGTTTCTGAAAACACTTAGGCTGGAAACGAGTATACTCAGCCGAGAAAAGTTACTACATACTTAATTAATGGCTTTTCTCGTGGTTCGCCTGAGCAATGTTGAAAAAGCCTTCAGGCCTTTCGTACCACCTTGTCACACCTTGCGTAAGTTCCGCACAACCTGCTACTGAAGTGACTAACCCGTATTCCGTTAAGGCGTGAATACTTTTATAGCAAGTCCTCCCCGTCTGCCGCAAATGAAACTTGACGTGTAAGAAGTGGCAATTGAATCCCAGACGTTAGTAAACTGGACAAGAACACTTTATAGACCGAGCCCAGACATGGCAGCTCATGGCAGTTTGGACTGAAAACACTGCCCTTTGCAGTTGTACCAGTTAATCGAGCAAAGTCTTTTTTGTGTTCACTTACTGTGCCCTGTCGTGAAGTTGCGGAATACAACAAAATGTTTCTTAGAAAAGCACTTCATCCTACAGGGAGAGTGTACTGCTAAAACCTCTTAAGAGCGTTGTTCCTTCAGAGTTGGAAGCTTACAGTAAAAGATGTTCTCGTTCTGCTCTTCTTGCGTTTTCATGTTGAAAGGCTCGCCACGTGGTTTAATGAGGTAACGAAGTTAAGTAGAGACGTGCAAGCGAACTTTTCCTGAAAGATAGCGCTGAACTGGCGAGTGGGAACCTGTGACCCATTAGCCGTATAGTGGTTGTCGGCTCAGAACTTTCTGTGGCTGAGAAACCTTGAATGCCTTTTTATTGAGTCATTTTGTCTACGGAGTAGATGTGTCTATGTTGTGTATACAGCGTGTCTACAGTAGATGTCGTGCACTCAATGGTGGCGCAAGTAGTGGGAAACACCCAATGTTTCACGTTGTGCTATTAGCTTCGCAAAGGAAATTAATCTGAAATTAGATTGATTACGTTCCCATCAGCCACAAAATGGCGCGTCATCAGTGGGGTTTTATTTTAGTGAGGAAAAGCCAACAGGAACATGGGGGGTGTGTTTCGGTGCCATGCGCTATCTTACATTTGTCTCCGAGCACGACAACAACGTTTCCCCTGTACAATAGAAAAATACAGATATCCATTACTACGACAAAGCGGCTGCACACAATGTTCATACTACAAAAGAGAGAGAGAGAAAATTGTGAAGGGACGAAGCAATGTGGAGAAGGGTGTTTGAGCTCCGCTAACGTGAAACCTGGGGAGTGGCGACGCATGCAGTGTTCTGAGGGAGATTTCTTTGATGAGGCACTAGTGGTGCCGAGCCTGAAACCAGGCATGTAGGAAAGGGTGCTCCCGCTCCGCTAAAGTCGTCGGAAAACTGCATCGGAATGCAGCTTACCCTTAGGTGCTTCTTCTTCTTCTTCCCTATATGTCCGGTTTCAATGTCTTATAGCATGTAGGGAAGGGTGTTGGGAAGGGTATTGCAACAGTTAGCCCAAAAAAACGGTCGATGACTGACGTCGTCGGCGATTTCTTTGGCATAACTCTTGCCTGCTTCATTTTTAGTGGACCGGGGGCGGGTAGGGGGATTTACCCATTTTTTTTGTGGCGCATGCCCGTCTATGATGAACCGTGACTACATGACGCGCCGTGAGGTCATTAGACGCCGACATGCCGAGACCCTAAGATGCTTCGCACCTAATAAACCTCTTCGCAAAACATCGAGCGAGTTTTGATAGACATATTATCAGCAATAACATATATATATTTTTTTTGATCAGCTTCAACACATCACGTCATCCGTGCAACCAAGATTTAGAGAACGCCTTCTTGAAAAATAGAGGTCGATGTTTATGGGGCCGACTTCATTGAATAGCTCAATACAATCTACTGATATAAAAGAGAAGAAGAGGAATTTCGCCTTTGAGTCGCATTAGAAAATGCACAAAGGCACTTGTGACTTTTTCTCGCCACTTTTGAAGCAGACTGCGAAAAGAATTTAGACGTGCAACAACTAACTACACCTTATGCACACACAAGGAAAATGCACAAAAGAAAAAAGCAACTGCAAACACGTACAGGGCGGAATATTTGGGGA
Source organism: Rhipicephalus appendiculatus (assembly GCA_030522465.1). Taxonomy (NCBI): domain Eukaryota; kingdom Metazoa; phylum Arthropoda; class Arachnida; order Ixodida; family Ixodidae; genus Rhipicephalus; species Rhipicephalus appendiculatus. The sequence goes on from JALIZH010020334.1 coordinate 43,528, forward strand.
AACCGTTGACATTGCGGTTGGCAGTTGCGAATTGCAGTTACACTAGCGGGGGCGTGGTATAAAGCGTCTCAGTCTTTACAAAGGGCTCAGCCATAATCGATTATCACCTTCATCAACTGCTGCATCATGAACAATGTACGCGGCTACGTAGGTGCGCATGTTTCATTTCTATTTCTGTGCGTCTAGACTTTGTTTCTGACCAGGCGCCACTGATCTCTCACGAACAAAAGCGTGCAGTGCAATTCACCCCCAAGAAGGCCCCCAAAATATCGACGCGACAATGCACCAGATTGGACATGCTTCTACCTCACACGGCAGCCCGAACTCCAAAGGCAGATTCTGTAACGCTGCACGCAATCAACGAGATGTAGTGCGTGTGGAGGCACTTTCTCTACAAAGTGGGAGCCTCGTTACGGAAGGGTAGGCCACGCCCACACTCCGGTCTTTTTGCGTTGTACTTTCGCAAGCACTTAGCCGTTGCAGGAGGTAACAGAATAGTCTAGACCTTGTCTCCACAGGAGCCCGCTAATGACACTATCGTAATTCGACGAGTTCTAACGGCAGACCCTGAGCTAACCAGGACCGAGAATAGCACAAGTGCAGGTCGTGCAGGCCTGACCTTAAGACCTCAAATGTAAGGAGCATTCTTTCCTTAGACGTAAGCGTGACTTTTTAACGCTGGACGCAAACACGGCTGGAAATTCATTATCTTCCGATGACATTTATAAGATTTAAGACTAATCGAGTGGGATACTTCGGTTATATCACGGTCTGCACGTCCAATTTTAAATTGGTGCAGTTGGAAATCCTTGTGACGTATGAGCGGCCAGTAATGCTCTCGACACGTTTAAATAGGCTAACAAAATCGAGCAGCATGTAAACGAATGTGGTAAATACAAGGAATCTTCTAAAAGACCACTCCACTAAGTTGTTTTCCATCTTAGTGACGTACCGTTTACTTGTGAAACTTACACGAAATAAGAACAACTTTTCATATAATTGGTGAGCATTGAAAAGACAGATGAAGTTGTTTTAAGCTAGGGGTGTGCGAAAGTTCCAAATTTAGAATAATAGAATACTTTACTTACCGAACCCCATTCAGTTCGATAAGTGCACATTGAGATATTATTGAATATTCGGTCATGGTCGAATATGCAGTTAAAAAGGGCAATTGTTCGGAGAAATTTGAACATTAGAACACCTAAAGCTTGCAAATGCCCTCTAAGTACTTTAATATGGGAGAATAGTCTCACTGATTGCGCTATGCGGAAGTGTGCGCCGCAAAAAAAAGGTTGATTATTTACAGTAGTTAGTACTCCCAGTTTACGAAAAAAAAATTACACCATCTCCCGCTAAAGGGAACCATGTGTAGATGTGAAGCAGCGGGCGCTCACGCTTACACTGGCGGCGGCGTTGATGCTGGCGCTCATCGCAGCGTTGCTCAGGAGAGAAAACTGAAGAGGCGCAAAGCACGCAGTGATGGAGCGGTATCTCCTACTGGAACATGCCAACGCTGCTAATGGGCAATGAGAGACAGAAGACTACGACTGGACACAGAGACCCGCAGTCCGCTTTTAGTTAACGCGCACGCTGCGAATTTTTATTGTTCAACAACGCACAGGAGAAATCTCCCACCGGCACCACCTTGCAGGTCAAGATCCAGTGCCATATATACGGGGTGGCCAGTGAACGGTTGTGCAGCGCGAGCAGTCAGTTTTTTCAACCAAGAAACTCGCTAGCAGACGCTGCCTGCGTCGGCGTCGCGAGGCGAGAGAGGTGGGAGAGTAGGAGAGGAGAGAGAGGGAGGGGACGCGCATGCGCAGTGGGAGTGTGGACGCCGCGGGCAGGGATGCCTAGAGGAGAGAGCGGGGGAGTGTAGGAGAGAGAGGGGGGGACACGCATGCGCAGTGGGAGTGTGGACGCCGCAGGCATGGATGCCTAGAGGAGAGAGGGAAGAGGAGGGGAGGCGCATGCGCAGTGAGGGTGTGGTTTCCGGGGGAGGGATGCGCAGAGGAGAGAGAGGGGGGAGAGGAGGTTTATTATTTATTTTTTTAAAGGGTTTGCGCATGCGCAGTAAGGGTGGTCACGCCGCACCACCACCACCACCGGATTAAGCTTCGCCATAAGATGCTTCACATCTAAAAATACAAGTGGTCTAGAATGATTTGTGCCGTACTACTGAATAGCTGTACGTACATCTCCCGCGGTTCTGTTTAGGCGCCTACTGCGTTTTGAGAGAAAAAAGAATGGACGCGAATAAGGGAACTCCGTGCTAGAACTTTCAGCAACAGATTGGAAGCCACTTGCTGGTCTCGCACTACATCACGCACCACGCACCACCTTGCACACACTCCTCAGACTTCCCAGTTGTTATTGCGAATCAAACGAAATGCTGCGGTTACACATTCTTCGATCTTGCTTAGCCCAGTAATTTCCTGACATATGCGATCAAAGCTTGCTTTCTTTATCTGAGCATTGCTATCCTTTGCAGATGAAAAGTGAAGCAACCAATTTAAACCTTCAATTACTATTGACACAGGCCTAAACGCTGCTTCGTTTACTATTAAAGGGGCCCTCCAACACTTTTTAAGACATCACTGTCTTACATATTTTACTAGCGGGTTGTGTAGACTTAAGGCTGAAGGGATTAGTGCAGCAAGAACGGCTGCAATAAGAGCACGTAGTCCGAAGTTGTTCAGCCTAGAAAATTCGAAATACAGTAAAATGGACGCCTACCCTCAACTCGATTTTCGCGGGGTCACATGACCACGTATCCCTCACCCTCTGTGGCCCCCCAATGAAATGAACTGAACGCTCTTATGTACAGGAAGCTTGCATGCCATGTCACCCTTTATTTCCAACGTACTGATGACACCATTGCGATGATAAAAATGTGGTGCTTGAAGAGTCAGTCGCACGTGCGAAACGAGGCAGCTCGAGAACGCGACCATTATGCTTTGCAGTTTTAGTGGTCTTTGTGCTTGCGACGGCATCCATATCAACGATATTAGTTTATTAGCTTCAGTTACTTCGAACAACGGCGCCTGGAGCGTCCCCGGTAGGATACCCGGCGCGTTTCCTCCATCGCCGTGGCGATCGGCGCATTCTTCGCCTGACGCTGCAGTCTTCAAGTTGAAAAAACCGGAGAGCTTTAGTATGTTCAGCCTTCAGTGCAGAAACATGTTAAAGAAAGACACCTAATATTAATCTCTATTTTGATGTAATGCGGTGGTTTAGTACAGCGTTACATTTATCGAATCACAGGCCTGAGCCACCCATCGTCATTTCCGCCCGCAATTGTTCTGGCGGGCGCCACTACGTGTTGATGCGGTCTGCACTGATGTAGGGGCTTCAAACGGAGTGTCGGAGGGCCCCTTTAAAGGGCCCCTCACCAGGGGACATAACGAATTTTAGTTAGACACTGGAAGTTGTTGCGCGCACAATAAAGAACATTGTGTCACAAGTTTCTAATCGGTCCATTAGAAGCTTACCCCCGTATTCATAAACGCTCCTTGACTTGAACTTGACTTGCCACCGCCTTGAATGCAGCACAAACGCGTTTCGAATGCGCTGTCTTTAGGCGGTGCCAAGGCAGCACAAACGCGTTTCAAACGCCGCCTTGAGACGGTTGCAAGTCAAGTTCAAGTCAAGGAACGTTTATGAATACGGGGGTTAGAAAGCCAATGTTTTGAGGCCGCGCGAAACCATGATGCGAGGAGGCGAGCTTGACCCGTGCAGCCTTCGCAAGCCAAATCCCTTCCCTGTCCTCTTCGCCACGCGAGCGGGAGGATCACATGACGCATACGCATGAACACGTCATGTGCATACGAGGTCACGAATGTATGACGTGCCCGAACCAGCCCGAGCCCCCGAGACGCGAGCGGTGTTGTGGCGGCGTTATCTGCGCTTCGTCTTTGAAAGCTACGCCGAACGCGCCTCGCCGATCACTTGACTTTTAATCTATCACTGAGCTTGAAAGCTGCGACATTTGTACGCACGCGAGAATATCGGTGTGTCGCATATCAAATCAAATATCAAATATCAAATAAAACCACGTGACTGCGCTCATGCGCTATCGTTCTGCAGCACTCTTAAACGCGCTTGGAGCGAAACAACCGGCGCGTGGACCGTCAGCCTGTCGCTTCTCCGGGACGATGGTGTCTCTTTGCCGTGTGTGGCGGTCAGAAATGTTGAAACTCTGTGGAGCCGATGCCTAAGCCGCGGCCGCTCATTTCGTGATGGTCAACTTGCCGCTTGTTTCGCTCGAAGCCCGTCTGAGAGCGCTGCAGCGCAATAGAATAGGATAGCAGCAATGTGGTCATGATTCTCCGGATTTTTTAAACGCCGGAAAAATTCCTACGTAGCATGTACCTTTCCACAAAAAGAAAGAAAAAAAAATCAGATCTGTCGTTTTAGAATACCCTCTAAAACGTAACGAAACGCACATGGTCCTAAAGTGAATAGCAGAATTGTTAAATCATTCATATTAGTTGACAAATTAAGTGCAATATAAAAATACCCTAATGAGAGCAACATGGCGGTAAACCCTATCGTTGGTTTTATTAAGTTGAGGTTAGGCACTTCTTTGCAAATATTTGGTTCCAGTTACATGACACCCTTTATAAACACGATACAGGCGACACCACTAAAAGCTACGAATATAGAGCATGATGTATCGTCATCTTAAGTGTTAATGTCATACAACAGAAAACTCAGTGCCCACGGAAAATACCACTAAAGGGCTCGTGGGCACGCTCATGAGAAAACCGGTGTACTTGGTATTAAGTTTCTCAAATCTCCTTCCTAACTTCTTTAAGATTTGTTATTATAATTACCATTATTATAGTGTAAACTGAATTTCCCTGTTTTATTAAATAGTAAGCAGAATTTTCGTTCCTGTAAGCACTAGGCACGCTCAGATTATTTTACCTTTGCCCTCAACATCGCCTGAACAGCAAACTCACATGGAATGTAGATATGTAAAGAGTAGCAATGACGCCGACAATGAAAAAATAAGAATAAATAAGACAAGGACTAGAAAAAAAGGAACAGAGGATGATGTTACAAAATACATATTACAGTTAACAAACGGGAAAAAACTACAAAAAGACCTACATAATGTGTGGGATGCAAATGGAAGACAGCAAAGAGAGCACTTGTGCTACAGTCAAGCTATCATTAAAAAAAACTTCTCGCATAATTGAGCACGAAGAACAAAGATACAGAACGCCAAATATCATCTGTTACATTAATATTTGTTCTATTGTATATAACATCGACACCGGCAGTGCGACGGTTGTTAGAATCTAATTTGCATATAAGTCAATCTGATTGTGTGCAAGTCAAGCTTACATCCACGAGATCTGTCTAATCTCTGTGTGAAAGCAGCGAGACGCAAAACAACCCCATTCTTGCATTCTTGAGACTTTGCAACGAAGCACCACGCAAGACAAACTTCGATAACAACACTATAGCCACATCTGACTTTGAGCGAAAGACGCCACACGCATGGGACTAGGAGCACAGAACCGTGGCTACAGACAAGGTTCATGGCACTGACACAGCTAAAAGAAGGAAAACATATGGGAACAAAAGGTGGACTGCACGTAGACATTCGTGCGCCCGTTTCTGTCGAGATGGCTCAAGCGCCGTCACGGGACTCTGTTCCACCAATAGATACGCATATATACCTTATTTCCTATGCTCACTGGAGCACTCTGGTGGAAAGATAAAGGAAAGTCACTGTCGTCACCTTTATACCTTTAGTGAGGTGGCTTAGTGGCAACAGTGTCAGCGTGAGAAGCAGAGTTCAGCCAACGTTTGTTGTTTCACAGGGCGGCGTTTCTGAAGCAGTATCTTGTATCTTAAGATACACGATACATTATTGAATGTATCGGAAATACAGATACAGATACTCGTTTTGCGAGACGTATCGCGATACAGATACAAGATACCCAACGAGTATCTCAGATAGTATCTAAGATACATGTATCTTCGATACTGCCCAGCCCTGATAGATGCTTGTGGTAGCTGTACGGTGAGAGCGGTATCATAGAAAGTGGCGTGACAGCCAGAAGAGCGTCAAGGGTTGGACGCCGAACTTGGGCTAAGGTTCCTTACTCGCGGCATGTTAGAGTTATTGAACAACGCTGCCCGACCAGAGGGAAACGCAACGCGCGTCGTGTCTTCCCCCCGTTGGCCGGGTGCGATTTTTCGCAAGGCGAGGTTAAGCTGGGAACGCGCAGTTACGGCCACGCGACGCACTCGCGCGTCCCAGCTATTTTTTCGTATGGACGGATGCTATGAGCGACGCCGTTGCTAGGGGTGAGGTCCCCACCAGGCAGTGGGTGAATGCTTCGACAAATTTGCCCTTTTCCTATTCGAAACGCGCCGAATGGGACGGACGCGTAGAAACGACGCTTTGAAGGAACTAATCGTGCATTACTTCACTTTAGCAAGAACACTGTGAGAGGACAGTGGTAGATATACAAGGGTTGTTTTTAGAGCCAACAGAGTATGTGACTGTGGCGCAGTGGATAGCGTGCCCGGCATCTGTTGTCGCTGACCAAGAGGTCGTAGGTTCGAACCCCGTTGACGGAACTTTTTTTCGTTGTCTTCTGATCATGCCTATTTTTTCGATGTCATTTCCGTGACGGAAATACCTCACTCAAATCTTGGTGGACCCCAGCATAAAACTCTTTCGTGTTAAAAGAAAAAGAAGATAATTGTCGCCTTCCAGCAGTCTGAGGAAAATGCGTAAGTGACCGTGTGACTTTTGCGGGGGTGCCGCTTAGATGCGTTCTTGCTTTGGCTTGAACTTTTGACAAAAATTGGTTTCCATGTCAGGTTACATTTGGTTACTACAACAGATATTCGACTGCGTGACTAAAGTGAAACTAGGGTCCTTTAATGCTTCAGGCTTGAAAGACTTGCTAAACAAAAGTTCCTGAAAGACATAACGGCAGTTGCTCCTTTGAAAAATTCAATGAAAATGCGTGAAACAGGGGGAATAATAGATAAATGTAACAGAAAAAATGGACATTGAAGGCTTGTTTTACGAAGTGTCAGAAAACGTTATGATGAAGCTGGAAATGCACGAATCGTTTGAGGAATACTTTTGTCACCTAAAAAGCTACACCAGAGTGGTGGTTGAGTGGGCTTGGTACGTACACATGGTTATTCCAAAGAGCGCAGAAACGGGACACAGATGAGAGCACTTAACACAGGTGCTGTGTTGTGTGCTCTGATCTGTGTTGTGGGCTCTCAGCGCCTGTGTTGTGTCCACACAACAGAGGTGAGAGACACATCACAGGTGAGAGCACACAACACAGCACCTGTGTAGTGCGTTATCATCTGTGTCCCGTTTCTGCGCTGTTTGGAACAACTGCGTCTACACCAGAGGCAGTCGTATTTGCCTTCCTGAAGACGGCTTGACCGGTACCTTAGTTTCGGCTAGCTGGCGCGTAATACTTGTTTAGAAATGGCAGCTCAAGGACACAAGGACGAAGAAACAGCGCCAGAACGACAGAACGAGAGCGCGAGCGAGCGCGCCAGAGGCTCAGCCTGATCTCCTATTTGCGGAGAAGCTCCAGCGCAGCGAAGTTCCCTGTTAAGTTATCGCACTCAAAGACAGTGTTTCGAAAATCACATTCTGTAACTAATTATTTCCGTAGCAGACCGTATTGTGGTCGAATTAGTTCTAAGCGTAATACAGGCATTAATAAATAACTACAGAGGTTTTACGGCCCACAACCGCGATATGACTAAAACAGACACATCACCTATCATTGAGAAATAGGTTCATTGTACAACAGTTCAGGGGTTAATATGTCAGGACCAATCTTGCCTACGCACACGCTGGAAAGGCAGAAAGTAAAAAAAATCACACCATCTCCCGCTAAAGGGAACCATGTGTAGATGTGAAGCAGCGGGCGCTAACGCTTACACTGGCGGCGGCGTTGATGCTGGCGCTCATCGCAGCGTTGCGCAGGAGAGAAAACTGAGGAGGCGCAAAGCACGCAGTGATGGAGCGGTGTTTTCTACTGGAACATGCCAATCGCTGCTAATGGGCAATGAGAGACAGAAGACTCCGACTGGACACAGAGACCCGCAGTGCGCTTTTAGTTAACGCGCACACTGCGAATTTTTATTGTTCAACAACGCACAGGAGAAATCTCCCACCGGCACCACCTTGGAGGTCAAGATCCATTACCATATATACGGGATGGCCAGTGAACGGTTGTGCAGCGCGAGCAGTCGGTTTTTAAAGACGATAGTCTTTCTTGGGATACTTAAACGCAAAAAATTTTGGTCTGTATGTCTGTCCTGTCTGTTTGTCTGTCCGTAACTTGATTCAGCTACTCGACCAAAGTTTAACTTCTTTCTGAACGCCCAGCCATCTTAAACTGGTGTTTGCCTTCATATTTGTGAACATATTCGATCAAAAAAGCAAATACTGCGCATGCCTGAGGCGCAACATTAATATGTTAGTGCCAGGTCGTGTGTTCTTTTATTAGAAAGTACATAGGTACGCAATTCTAAAGACCCTAGTGTTTTATCAATGTCATCCAGATGCAGCCAATTCAACGTAGAGTAGGCGCTGTCTGAAGCAAGGCAAAACATAGTAGTACGGCCGGCACAAGACTATCGTCTTTCGACGACATTTGCAGCGAAGCACGCAGATACGCGGCCAATTTTTTTCAACCAAGAAACTCGCTAGCAGGCGCTGCCTGCGTCGGCGTCGCGAGGCGAGAGAGGGGGGGAGCGTAGGAGAGGAGAGAGAGGGGGGGACGCGCATGCGCAGTGGGGTGTGGACGCTGTGGGCAGGGATGCCTAGAAGAGAGAGGGGGGAGCGTAGGAGAGTGGGTGACGCGCATGCGCAGTGGGGAGCGCGGGCAGGGATGCCTAGAGGAGAGAGGGCGGAGCATAGGAGGGTAGAGGAGGGGAGGCGCATGCGCAGTGAGGGTGTGGTTGCCGCGGGGAGGGATGCCTAGAGGAGAGAGAGGGGGAGAGGAGGTTTTTTTTGTTTTTATTTTTTTAAGGGGTTTGCGCATGCGCAGTAAGGGAGAGCACGCCGCACACCACCACCACCACCGGATTAAGCTTCGCCATAAGATGCTTCACATCTAATAAAGAGCTCGCCAACTAGTGGGTGTCTTATGGTCTTCTGTTTGAACCGCGCTGCGACCGGCGCCTGTTTTTCTTTATATAGGTAGGATGGCGTAGAAAAAAAAACTGTTTCTTTTAATTTAAAGCTACTTCGTTCGGCGAAATTCCTCCTTCTATTCTCCTCACTAAGAATAAAGGTGTTGGAAGCTTTGCATTTTTTTTGAAAGCGCTCAGCACGTCATCTCCACTTACAGTCGAGTCGTCGTTACTCCGGTAGAGCGGCTTCTAAAAGTATACACCATTTTAGATATCGGATTATTAATGGGCTTTCCGGAAACTGTATCAAGGAAGAGAGAGCAAGATTTCCTGTTCTATTTTTCAGGAATGTACCCTACTTTTATTTCGAGAGGCACCTCTTCAATTAAGAATGAGCGCCTTTCTTGAAGCGATTCACTATTAAAGAGAAGCAACCGTGCAGTAAACTAACCCTCATACCACCCACCACCCGACACTGAGAAGAGTCGGAAAATGTCACAGGGGGCTCTCGAACGTTTTTACCTTACGCCTTACACTTTGAGGGTATACTTTTCAACTTTGAGCGGCACCTCCACTATTCCAGTCATTTATCGTGTCGAGGCGCGCCAGGCACCTCGCTTCAGCGCTTCATGACGCCGTTTGGGTGAATGTGTGGTATGCCCGTGGCTCTGCGTGGGCCGTCTAACCGCCAACGACGGTACTTGTCGCCCTTCTTAAAAACACGCGGTCACTGTCTCCGAAAAGCAGCAAAGTCAAGAAAGGCAAAGTTAAGTAGACAAGCGAAGAAATCGTTTGGTTGGGGTCGGGCCAGCCTCCTCTTAAAAGGAAGGTGTCTCGAAGCGCGATAAATGGTCGAGGTAGAAACCGCCATAAATCTGCCACTGCCGTCGAAATACCAGGAGCCGGGTCGAGTTTTAATGGAAACCGGGAAGTTGCATACGCTCCAACCCACTCTTGCATACCCGACTTCTCGAGAAAATGGAAGACCAAGTACCTCTAAAGTCCTCCCTTGACGTCACTCTGCTAGAAGGCGCTTCTTTCTGTCTCCTCTACTTTCGTAATGTGAGCACCCAATGTCCTTACCATTCACCGTAGCTTATCGTGATGTTCACTGGGCGTTAGAACACGACTTTTGGAACACAAAAGGTCACTTACAAAGAACGATCATTCACGCATTGAGGGGCATTTCTCGAAATGTGCTCCCATGCCACTTTTCGAGGAAACATAAATACTTTCAAATCGTAGGGATCAACTGGTGAGAGGAGTCTTCAAAGCTTGCTACATCAACAAACGAAGAGTGAATTGTACCAGCCAAGCATGAATTGTTGTTAGCGATTGTGGACAGACAGACAGACAAAGAACTTTATTTGATCCTGAGGAGCTTTCGCGGGAACCCCTAATGGGGACTCGCGGAAACCGCTGGCCGGAGTTTTTTTTTTGGAGGATCTACGCAGAAGGTAGTAACATCGCATATCTGAATTTCATTTACGGGTGGTATGCTGATGTGTACGTATAATGATGCTGTTTTTTTTCCTAGGTAAACTAGGTGCGAGTGCACCGGTAGTCTTTTAGAATCGTTTCTTCTTTTCATGTCTTGTCTCGGTGCGCTTCTTCACAGACCAAAATGAACTGTAACCAACTCATCCTACTTGCTACTTTACTGTTCGACGTTCCGTATAATAGAAAATGGCGCACATGTAATAGCGGATGGCCCGTGACATCACTATTACGTGTAGATTACGTCATCGAAAAACAAACTGTGCAGTTTAGCTGAGCGTATGGGGCGAGAGACGGCCAAAGAAACACCTAGTGCTTCCAGTGTAGCTGTATCTTTGTTTTTGTTAAGCATCGTCCGGATTCGCCGCGGAAGTTTTACGTTCTGTTTAATGCAATGAACATTTTTTCACCGGTCTCTGTAATGCAAAATTGGTGCAACCATGGCCATTTTGTTTTTATTAAATAACACTTTGTCATTGCGTTGACTGTTTTCCTTTGCTTTCGAATGTCCTTCTCACTGTTCAGCACTCGAGACATGTGCTGTAAGAAATAGACAACACGACCTGTGCCTCCCCCCCTCCCCCCCCCCCCCCGAAAAACAAAAAACCAAGGAACACTGACATTTTACCCTACACAGTATCCTGACCGATGTTCTTTCGATGGAGGACATGGTAGCCTGTACCATTCCACATGGGAATGCCCAAAACTACCTGGACTACCTAAAGCACCTGATCCCTGGCTCTACCAGTGGGAAGCTACTTTTTCCACCACAACCCTGGATCACCAGCGAAGTCTGATTGACCTGTCAGCCGGATAGCAGCAGCAAATGGGGCACTGGGCTGAGGGCAAATAAACACAAGAAATGAAGAGAAAAGAGCAGATAAACGACAGATAAACACAAAGGAGACACAGGCTAATTAATGCTGTGCAGTTCATACAATTTTCACTTGGGGAGGAACCAGCTTTGAATCTTTTGTTTTTTTTTTCTTTTTTGCTTTTGTGTGTCACTAGCCCGCGTAAATCAATAGCTACGCAGAATAACCTAGCCGCTACCTTGGCTATTCGTGTGAAAGTCACTGCGACTCTCTTCTGCGTC
>JALIZH010020335.1:0-14505 GCA_030522465.1 Rhipicephalus appendiculatus
TGCCGTTTTCCCTGTGCACGTGTGAAATTTTTGAGAATGCCTTGAAGGTAAAATTTTCGGTGTTTGTGAGAGCGAACGCGCTCAAAATGTCGATGAAAGTAGGAAAAGGACACAAAGCGTGCTGCGCTACTTTGTGGTGCAACAACTCGGGAAGAAACAGCGCAGCGAAATTTTTCCGCTTCCCAGCGGACGACAGGTAAGCACATGCACTTTTTTGTTCGGTACGAAGAAGCAAGCGCTATCCTTATCAAAACAGCTACAGGGCGAACCGAAAAATATCCGTTGTTGCTTTACAGTGAACCTCCTTTTTTTTATTGGCACTGCGCATTTGTCAGTAATGTTGTAAGCATGTAAAGCTACTTGTGGGCAGTTTATCGTGAGCTGATTGATGCCAGCTGACGCGCAGACGGAAATTTCACTTCAGTGTCGGTTTTGTTAGCGGTAGCTCGTAATATATTTTTTTTCTTCGAGAAGAAATCTTGCAAAGTGTGTTTGCCGAATGTGCTTCTCCGACGAACTGGTTCGGCTTTAGAGCATTCCGACGACCAGTTGCTTGTAGTGACATTACCACATTTCAATGTTTAAGATAGAACCCCCAAATTTATTTACGTAGCAGTGACTGTTTGCATTCCGTGTTACGAGAAGTTCGTGTTACCTGCGCTAAGGCCGCGTTGCGCTCCGCTTTTGAACCTGTGAAACATTGTTTTCGCCCTTTTTCGCACTCTCTATATTTGTGTCGCTTTACGTGTTGATTATTGATATCCATGTTGTTATTTGTTGCATTTTCTAGGTGTGACGTATGGCGGAAATACACCAAAAGGACAGACCTCGAGGGACTTACACGGGAGCAAACGTACAACGGCTACCGCCTCTGCTCGGACCACTTCACCGAAAGTGCGTTCGCAAACCCTGCCAAAACACGGCTCTTGTGGACGGCTGTTCCCACTATTGCAGTGGAAGTGGGATCCCCGATCGACGAAGGTAATAAAAACAATTTATTAGCACTTGCGAATATGTGCACTTTTGTAGTTCGTTTTCGCGCACCTTGTCGCCTGATGCATAATTAACGTTCCACATTTACGCATAAGTTCAAGGTGTGTCCTTTACATTGTATTTCATGCTACCACCTTAATGTACAATTGCCTTCCTTCGCTACCTACTTAAACGAGACTGATATCTACCCTATCTTCAAGGACCCTCCCTGGCAGAAGCCACGGCTGCTGCGGCTCAAGACAACCCTGGCCAAAAGAGCATCGTCCAGATTGCAGGTATGCACAGGCCGGCTTGTTGATTTTGGGCACTAAGGAATTCTTGCTTTGTGTAGAACAAGTATACAGGGTACGGCCCAAAAGTGAACTGCACAACGCGCTTTTTTTATGTCATCTGCTACGGCTTCGCGTGACGTTTCACCACGAAATTTGTTCCGCGTGCGCCAGGGAATTGCGTTGTTTTCGTTTTTTTTTCTATTGGAAGATCATGCGTGGTGAAGGGTGTTCCAAACTGCTCGTGTAGCTAACGATGCGAATATTTTCCAGCTTCCTGGCGCAGCGAAAGATGAGAATATTTGCTTTTAACAACGACAGAATTCACGCTCGTAAGAAGACGCAGCGCTCTTGGCCTTGCTGTAAACGATACATCGATCACCCGCTGTTGTCGCGTATACCTCCCGTAGGGAGCATATACAGTAACTCTACGCCCAGCGAGCCCATCGCGCCATCTCGATAGTGATAACGAAAACACGCTCAAATCATCGATTTCCGAGTACCGCCAAGCTAAATGGTGTATATGAATAGCGCGCCGTTAATATTCCAAACAACGTACGTTTCGTGGCCGAATAGTTTCGCGCCGCGTGGTGCGGAGCGAGAGGTCGGAGGTTCGGTTCCCGGTGGCGTAACTTTTAGGAGCTTGCTCGGCAAGCTTCTTAAGCTCACGCCTTGTGAGCGGTGGCGTGTACACGCCGCTCAAGGCGCCGCCTTTCCGGTGATTTCAAGAATGCTCACTAGATGGCGGCGCCGCTCAAGGCGACGCACATCACTCTCAGCACGCGCGCTTCCTTTCTCTTCGGCGGGAGCTCAGGCCGTGAACACTCTTCGTTACCGCTCGGCCGCCTGAAGACGTATATATAATGTATATGGTTCATGCATCATACAGCAAACATCTTTAAAGGGAAACGAGTTCCCGAGCTCATCGAGGGACGCCCTTCTTGTACTTTGCAAAAGAACATGTCTTGTGTACATATAATGTATATAGTCCATCAAAATGTATATAGTGCATCCAAATGTCAATCAATAAACATTGTGTATGTAATGTATATATAACAACGTTGTCACGTCTATATATGATGGTATGAGATATGTACGGAGGATTCGCGGGTTACCCGATCATCTCCGAGCAAACTCCTCAAACATCATTCACTTTGTGGATATGGTGGTGAATTTTTTTTGTTTTGGGTTTTCCTCTTTTTCATTTGTTTGAGTATATTTTGCAACGTCATATCCGTGACAGTCGAGCTGTGTTGGACCCCTCGGGATAAACACTTTCGTGTTAAATAGAGAGCAAACATACGAAGTTGTATAGTACACCGAAGGGTGGGAAAGCGAAAGGTAAGAGGGTCAAAGCCTAGCAAAGCCAGTACGCTACTTCATGGAAGCTCCGCTAGTTTTTTTTTTTTTAATTTTTTTCTTTTCTTATTTTTGTCGAAACGTTTCACTGGCATGATTACGTGGCAGAACACAAGCTTGCGACAGACAAAGCAGGGATTCAATCGTCAGTTGGACCGAATATTTTTATCATTTTTTTTCCTCTATCACGAACGTTCGCTAATGGACAACACCGATATTTCATTCGTAACCGATGAAGACACCGCCGACACCAACGCCGACACTGGAAGTAGCAGCTTGTTGCGGGCGTTGCCGCTTTGCCTTTCGCGGGCGAGAGCACTTTTACGGTCGTTTTAATCCATGACAGAAAAATAATGTGTGGTCTGGAAAGCGCTTATTCTTCATCGTCATCAGCGTCATCGTCATTACGTGTAGTGGGTACGTTGCATGTGCTGTGCCGTGATGGCAGAAAGAGAAGGTGTGGTTTGGAACGCGCTTATTCTTCATCGTCGTCAGCTTCATCGTCATCGCCGGACAACGGACAAGTCTTGACCATAAGGTGCTTCGCCCCTAAAACACATTTCAGCACCGCACGCTTTATTCACTGCACGTAACGTACTCAAGCGCAGCAGCAGTGCTTCGATTACAATGCCCCAGCTGTGCTTTGCCACCCCGATTGAGTATGACAGCTCCGTAGCGCCAAACTACCAACCGCACATCCAACTGTAAACCTATCGGAATCCTTGCTGCCTGGTGCTAATTCTGGGGAGCAGCTCAAATATCGTCCCAAAAACGCGCAGGTGGACTGCTGTTTATGTGGTCCTGGACTGAGGACTCCAGCCACGACCAGGACCCGTCCAACGACTGTGCGAGTCTTCTTTGATTTCACAAATATTTTCGCTTGGTCTTGGCACTTGAGTAGATATTGTACAAACAATATTGTCAACATGAAGAAGCAACTACCACGCTTTAGACTGGCATCATGGCACGCAATCGATAGACCAGGTAATAGATAGTGAGTGATTAGGTCACATCTGTCGTGCATATTGAACTGTCAATGCCTAGGTTGCTTCTATACTGCTATTAGGCCGACCAGCTGGGGCCATATTTGGATTCGCAGATACCGCCTTATTATCACTTTTCTGTGTTCGCTGATTGCTTTGTTGAGAAAAGGCAAGTAATCTGTCTCTTGTCATTAAGCCACGATTATCTACTTAGCATAGCGCTTAATACATAAACAGAGGACAGCGCCTTTCGTATAAGGCATCTCAATGCCATGTACGTTTGCCCAATTTCAGTTGGAAATGTGGTAAAGCGAGGTCGTGTGTGGGGCAACAAGCATGTTTTGTTTATAAAAAATTGAAGGACACTTTGTACATTCCAAAGTGTGTTCGGCGAAAGCATGTGGCCATTCTACTGACTATGCCATGTCTTTTTTTCTTTTACACTCTCACTGGGATAACAAACAAACCGAATATGTGCGTGTTTTCTTTTTTTTAATTTTTTACCGCGAATCGCAGCGAGACTAATCTTCCTCCGTTCGCATGCGTTAGTATTTTCTCGCACTTTGCGCATCGCACAAACGCCATCCGCGTTCCAGCGCTTAAATTGACGGACCCTATGTAAATTCGAAAGTGTATTCCGTGGACACATTGTCCATTGAGACGGCGTCGGTCAGAATGATTGCAAGAGCTGGGCACAGCGACGCTACGCAAGCAAAGCACGAGCGCTGTAGAATCCGCCGCGACCGCCGTCCGTTTGCGCACCCCGGCGGCCACCTGATTCCGTGCCAGAGCTTGGATGGACGGACGGACAGACAGACGGACGGACAGACAGACGGACAGACAGACAGACAGACGGACGGACGGACGGACAGACAGACAGACAGACAGACAGACGGACGGACGGACGGACGGACGGACGGACGGACGGACGGACGGACGGACGGACGGACGGACGGACGGACGGACGGACGGACGGACGGACGGACGGACGGACAGACGGACGGACGGACGGACGGACGGACGGACGGACGGACGGACGGACGGACGGACGGACGGACGGACGGACGGACGGACGGACGGACGGACGGACAGACAGACAGACAGACAGACAGACAGACAGACAGACAGACAGACAGACAGACAGACAGACAGACAGACAGACAGACAGACAGACAGACAGACAGACAGACAGACAGACAGACAGACAGACAGACAGACAGACAGACAGACAGACAGACAGACAGACAGACAGACAGACAGACAGACAGACAGACAGACAGACAGACAGACAGACAGACAGACAGACAGACAGACAGACAGACAGACAGACAGACAGACAGACAGACAGACAGACAGACAGACAGACGGACGGACGGACGGACGTGAGCATGAGACATTAAAGGCTTTCGCCTTAAAATACACCATCTCCCGCGAGAGGGAACCATGTAGATGCGAAGCAGCGGGCGCTAACGCTTACACTGGCGGCGGCGTTGACGCTGGCGCTCATCGCGGCGTTGCGCAGGAGAAAAAATCTAGGGAGGCGCAATCACGCAGTAATGGACCGGTGTTTCCTACTGGAACATGCCAATCGCTGGTAATGGGCAATGAGAGACAGAAGACTCGGACTGGACACAGAGACCCGCAGTCCGCTTTTAGTTAACGCGCACGCTGCGAATTTTAGATGCGAAGCATCTTATGCTCGGGGCTCTGTGCCTCCCTCCCGCGTTCCCCGTCCCGCGTCCCGCGTCCGGCCACTGTCATGAAGTAGGGAAGCACCCATTATGCGAACCAGAACTCTGTAGTAATATGACGGCCGTCCGTCAACCCTAACACAGTCATCAGAGTCATGGCCGAGAGCACAGAGAGGCTGCTTAGCAATGGCTAGGCAGGTAGTGTCTGTCGCCCAGGTCGACCCCATTCCTTGAGTCATGGCCGAGAGCACAGAGAGGCTGCTTAGCAATGGCTAGGCAGATGGTGTCTGTCGCCCAGGTTGACCCCATTCCTTAATCTTGCTTGCATGTTTTTGGAGGGGGCTTAGTCCGTCCCTCCTTCCCGCGTCCCACACCACCACAGTGCATGCGCGCCCACTCCCCCTCTCTCTCCTAAGCTCACCCCCTTTCTCTCCTCTAGGAATCGTCTACTCTACGGAGCGGCCCCCGCGTCCCACACCCCCCCCACAGCGCATGCGCGTCCCCTCCGCTGTGCTCTCCTACACTCACTCCCTTCCTCTACTCTAGGAATCTTCTACTCTACGGAGCGGCGCATGCGCGTCCTCTCCCCCTCTCCTCTAGGAATACTCTACTCTACGGAGCGGTTCCGGCGTCCAACAACCTCACAGCGCATGCGCGTCCTTTCCCCCCTCTCTCCTCTTGGAATTACCTACTCTGGTAATGGTCTGTTAGACCACGCCACGCCACAGATACGCGTGGCGTGGTCTAACATATTTAAGAAACGTTGGACGGCTATTGGGTCTTGGGTAAATGTGCTAAAATTGGTAGAAAGCGTCCACTTTGTGTGGAATATTCGTGCTCGAACAAGTATACCATAATACAACACACTTTGTACGAAATATATTCGGGACACTGGGACGCTACAACTAGTTGTGCTTAGCGTGCTTGGCGAGCAAAGTGAATTCCCTAAGGGCACCATTGAACATACATGTTTTATTTGTCTTTTTAGAGCGTGTATTCAAATATTTATTTCTCTAGGAACATGTGACGGACATAGTGAGCTTGAGCTTAACAGCCGTTGAAAGCCAGCTACAGACGTTTTCATAATATTGGAAAGAAAAGCTATTCCTAAGCTCACTGGTCTTGAAGTATATGACTGCTTGCAGGCTCTAACAATAAATTTATCCATCAACAGATGCAAATATTAACGCAACATAAATGTTCGGTATCCCACTAGGTGCCAGACTAGGAACATTTCCGGAAAGAGGTTATATAGTAAGATACTTCTCGAAAATATCAGTCGGAAGGGCGGGACATTCGGACGGGACAACGAACCTTTGCCTATGTGTTTCATCAACTGTGAAAGGTCCTTATTTTTCTACAATTTCTTAGCAGTCATAAAGACGTTTTGTAATAATTGACCGCCAGTTCCCCATTTGTGAACACTTTAAAACACATATGAAGAATAAACTGCCATTCTAGTTGTATAAACAGCAGTGAAATATATATCAGTATCTGAGTCGGCTACAGCAAGTACAATTTAGAGCTGTGCACGGGCCGAATTTTTGAGCCCGAGCCCGGCCCGGGGCCCACTGGCTGCGTCCAAGGCCCGCCCGAGCCCGATGCTAGAGTGTTGCGAGCCCGGCCGGCCCGGCCCGACGTACAAAAACAAATGCCCGGGCCCGGCCCGGTCCGGCCCGACATTATGAAGGTTTGTTGCGAAGACAAGGCGTCGTTTTCTGATAATGTGGCATTTTATTCAACGTATCAAAGTGAAACATGAGCCAACGACATGTGACAGTCACTAGATGCAACGGTTACAAGTTGTCGCGTAAAAATACGCTGTCCAATGATTCGGGCTTGAGTGAAGTGCGGCACTCCTGCGCATATCCCGCACAACTAAAGATCCGTTCGCTGCTCGCGCTGGTAGCCGAAGTTGCCGATATCTTTTTCGCAAGCATAGTAAGCTTAAATATTGAGATGTTCTTCCAGAAGTTTAGTACCTCAGATGTGGAGAGAGGAATATTCCATGTATAGATAATGACAAAGCTCATCGTGTGTTACTTCACTTTCTCTCCTTGCGTTTAAAGTGTCTACAGGGAAAGGACAACCGAGAAAGCGGGTGGGGGGGTGGTCGCGGAGATGGCGCTACGCGGTGAAAAACAGTTTGCAGCACGACGTCTATATTTCGGGTTTGATTCGGGCTTTGCATCAGGCACGGCCCGCCCAACAAAAAACAATGTAGCCCGAGCCCGGCCCGGGCCCGAAATGAGAAGACGTCGGCCCGCCCGAACCCGGCCCGCGGGCCTGGGCCGGGCTCGGGCTTCGGGCTACCCGAAGCCCGTGCACACCTCTAGTACAATTTATATAAACAGCAGTGAAATATATATCAGTGTCTGAGTCGGCTACAGCAAGTTGTCCTCGATGCTATTCACCGCTTGCAACAAACAAACTCACCGAGTCCTTTATAAATTCGCCTAAGGCTATTCGAAGGCGGAATCCATCTTCTAAGTGCGTAGCACTTAAGCGGCCCGGCTTGTCGTCCATCGAGCGTCTCATGACGCATGGTCACACAGTAGACAATACTGGTCCAAATCAAGTCTACCAATGCTCAAAACCAGTGAAAATTAAAATAACAGATTCTAAAAGATCATAAACTACAGCAATAACCACGAATTAATGGCAGTTACCCCCCTGCTCCCTTCTCCGAAATCATTCTGCCCCTAACGTGGTGTTCCACTGCCTCCGTAATCCGCGAAAAGTTGAGGTGGCAAAGTGTCAAGTTATGGCATCATTACTTGATGTCAGAGTATGCGGCGTCATAGTGACGTCCTCACGTCGTCATGATTGGGTAACAAGTCTTCGCGATCCTTGATGTCATAATGACTCATAACGTGATCATAATTTCTTCACTCGTTTTGGCGCCACCACCGAAGGCCCATTTTCATGTTTGGTGAGGCGTCGAACATTTCGCCTTAAAAGGTATTCTAGCTCTTAGAAAGTAATAATACGGACGCTTTAGGGTGAATGTTTCAGAAAACTTTTCGAAAACAGCCTCTGAGAAGAAATGTCTGCATTCATATTACATATAGCTATGTTAGCTTATGAGGTAGAAAGGTAAGTGGAGCCTTATTATTATGAGAAGTTTAAGCATTTTTATTCAGTCATTATATTCAAGTAATGTCATGAAAATGTTGTTTCTACGTGTATTTCCTTTTAGCGTAAGGTTTATTTCAGACTCCAGCAATGAACTTACTCGGCAGCAGATACATTTACTCACAGGAAATAAACTTATCGCAGTCCTGAAACATCTGAACTCAAGAATATTTTCGCGCACAAAAAATATCAAAGTAGGCTCCTGTAATATAAACGTTGTAATCTGAATCGTTCTCACACATAACATTCAAAGGGGTGCGAGAGTTAATGGTTGGGGAGAGGTAGTAATCCCTTTATTTTCGAGAACAGAACTTGTACTGTAGGGCGCTGTATTGGACGCTTCATTATCATATTTTACATGATCATAGTTGTGGGGTGCCCAAATAAGGCGTCTGACAAACTTTCGGGCATTGAATGAAATCCCAAAGCAATGTAAATTCGGCCAACACCCAACATCATAGATAGGTGAAAGCAATAGGGGATGGTTCTTTTCGTAGTAAGTGTTTTTCTTCTTATCGCCCATCAAAAAGCACCACTCTTACGCACAGTTGTCACGCTTGCTTCAACCTGCGAGTCTTGAAAATTATGAATCCTTAGCTGCAGAGCTTATTAGCCATCTTAACCCACTGAACGTACTTAACGTATTTCAATGTTAAACATAAAAATAGCTCCCCCGAACACCTTACTTTCTACAACGATAGGCTTCAGAAACCGATATATGAATACACGCGCACTGGCTTTCACCAAAACAGTGCGGCTAGCCCACATATGTTTTATCGACAATCAAAGAACAGACTATAGATACGAATTACATTATCGTAGTTGAGTAATTTTACAAAGCACGAGCACCAGTAAAATGAATTATATAAATATGTTTTCCCAATTGCGCAGAAAAAAAGCATGACTAGTTTTCCCTCTCGAGCTCTAAAAAATAAATATGTTAATATATCTAATGAATATAATCGAACTACATTATTCTGCTACTTTCGGCAAGTAGATTGAGAAGCCGCTCCACTTAATGCACCTATGGTACACAAAATTGTGCCCAGCGTCGTTCACTTCAATTCCAACCACCCCATTTGGCAGAAGCTTTCGATGGTACGATGCCTTGTCAACAGGGCCGACAGTGTCTGCTCATCCCAATGACGGCGAAAAGAAGCAAGCATTCCGCGACCTATGTACTAACAAAGGCTACTCAAAGGCGTTTATCCGCACAGCACCCTCCCTCCCCTCCCCCCCCTCCTACATGAGAAAAGACGGGGGGGAAACAGGAATTCCGCAGAGTCGCAAGGACGCCATGTGTCAATTCCCTACATACCCGGCGCCAGCGAGGCAATAGCCCGTATACTAAGACATGGGTCGACGTCGCCCACAAGCCATCCATCAACGTCGTCTGCCTCATCCATCGGCCCAAAGACCGCGCACATGTCGAATAAGCACATGGTGTCGTTTACAAGATTGCGTGCTCTGACTGCATTGGGGAAACTAAGAACTTTACGGAAATAATTCGACAGTACAGTAATTATCTCCGTCAATTAAACAGTGAATGGGCCGCAGTGGCAGCAAAGTGCCAGCAGTTTGATTGTTCATTTGTCGCGACGCCCGGCTGGTCTTAGAAAAAGAAACGTCACAGTTTCGCCGCAAGGGCGAAGTAATGAATGGGATAGCAAGAAATTGGAATGTCACACGAAGATAGACGAGTAGCACGATACTTGGAGCTCTCCGCTGAAGTACACAGAAGCACGCTCGAAAAGGACACGCAGGTATATACAGGGCAAGCGTGAACTAACAGCTATCAGAGTTGTTACGCCTTTGTGTTTGAGCAACACGCTGCAAGGGTCGACAACGCAGAACCTGATGCTCTTAGACATTTCTTCTTCTTTTAAAGTACGGCGCGCGAATGACCCATCAGTGCCTGCTGCCACGCGGCAGCGTCTGACGCAACGTGTGCGCAGTGTTCTTTTTTTTAAATGCGAAGAATTTCTTTGCGTACTGTAAGCACTTTTGCGTTTCTATCTACGTATCTATCTATCTATCTATCTATCTAGCCGCCTACGTCTGGGTGCTCTCGTGATGGTCTCCTTAACTTGGGGTAGACCAAGATGTGTTTGGGAGGGTAAAAGGTATTGACGAATATGTCTGGCTGGTCAAGACATGAATAACATGAAAATCCCGTCGCGTACGTCGTCAAACTCATTTCACCAGACACGTGTGGCTCATACCCGTATACCACGGGCAGCGGAATGCGGGTATGCGCCACAGGACTTTGACAATTTATATCTACCCAGGAACGGCGAGAACAGGTGCGTTAAGAAAAACTGACATCGGTGGCGTTTACGCGAGGAATACAAAGAATAGAAATCAGTGTCCCAGCAGGAATCGAACCCAAGCATTCTGCGTGGCAATCAAGCATTCTACCACAGAGCCACGTCCGGTCTCCGAAACTGCTTTGGAAGAACACCCTATGTAGACGTAATGTTGGTGAAACGTGTATTGTGGTTGCAGTGCTGGCTATCTAATTTTATAAACATTACATACGTACTCCTATGACGAAGAACTCATGTCGGGTTAACGTCAGTTGTATACTTAAGCGCCATGCACTGTAGTTGGTTTACGCAACACTATCCAGGGCTACCATCCTTGCAAGCACAAGCTCTACATATGAGCTTACGGCTTCTGGTGTTGGCAATACCCATGTTTCTGTCGGCATCCTTACACAACTGTAAACAACTGGTTATATGAAACATATGCGACTGTTTAACATGTCTGTGCGTGCAACATTTGTGAATACCTTTAGCGTCATTTCATGATGTTTCGCTGAATAAAAAAATTACAACCCAGTCACCTTACCTCCGGATGCTTCGCATAACACCGATTCCCTTGGTACTTGGGATCTACCCTATGCAGGCTTCATGTCGGGTAAGGAATCGCGTTAACGTGTGTTGTAAAGCGTTTTAGAACAGCAAAGTGAGAACCAGGCGTCACACAATGGCAACTGCGTAACGAGTGGGTCGTTCAATGCTCCAACCCATTACAAAAGCTTCAGGCATAATTCTTCATCGTCGTCAGCCACAGCATCAACAAAGTGCACATAATGCGTTACAACAGTGTAGCGGGTACCAGGCTTTTCTGAAGAATGAAGAATAATGGCATAGTAGACGCTTCCCCACTACACAAAAATTATGAGTATTTATGGCGTAGTAGGTACCATGCAAGTGCGCTTGTAGTAGTTGCCCCCAAGAGTGTTTAAAAAGGCTCTAGAAAGGCCGCTCTCACAGCTTTCGCTGTGGCTGTGCTGCGCGTTTCGCGCAGGCCTGGCGGTTTTTTTTTTTTCGTTCCACATCACGAGTAGGTACAGAAAGGAGCCGGCCTCTTTCTCGTGCGCGTCTGAAGGGCAGTTTTGAAATCTAAAGGAAATGTCGGTGTAGTGTTTGCTGTCCGGCTAGTTGGTGCATAGCTAAACTTGAACTGATGGCGCAAATGTTAGACAGGGACGACGAAGACACGTAAGAGAGGGAAAAGCCCACACTCGCAACTAAATTTTTATTCTTCCGAAAGCTTAGCTTAAGAACCCTCAAGCATGCGCACAACACCACCGAAAGAAAAATTACAATATCGGAAAAACCGCTTCATCAAAACCTATCAACCAAAAAACTATACTCATTTTGAAAAAGAGTTACAGAGGAAACGCTGACACAAAGATCGCCAGATTTCTGTATGTACATAGCCTCAGCTGAGGCTATGTACACACAGAAATCTGGCGATCTTTGTGTCCACGTTCCTTTGTGTCAGCGTTCCGGTCAACAGCTGACGTGACTATACTCCACAAAGGCTGGGCCGGAGGGGGTGACGTGTACTGCTCTGAGAAAACTGGGTCCTGTGGCCACAAATACTTCGTCAAAAGTACTGGATAACGCATGGGTATCAGAACGTCTTTCTCCTTCTTGCAAAGTTGCACGACACGTTCCGGTACTAAAACCTGTTCAAAGTCCCTTATCTATAGATTCCTTCGTTCCTGTCAGTCTGAGCAGCTGCTTATGTAAATTTATAGAAACGATGATACGCTAGGCTTCAATGGTGCAAAGAATGCACCAACGTACTCCCAGAAAACATGGCATGTTACTGAATGCATCGATGTACGATGGATGATACTTTAAATCTTGTTACACGCGTAGCTCACAAGAGCAGTTGTGGGAAAAGCACAATAGCAGTGTTTCTAGACATAAAGAGGGCATTTGACTCAACTAGCCACATACACGTCCTGCATGATTTAACTCAGTTAGGCATAGTTTGACGAAAAATCAGATGGATTTCAGAGTTCTTCAAATACCGGAAATTGTTTATTGAAACTGCCGATGGCAAAAGCATAAAGTGAATTAAGGTGTTCCCCATGGTAGCGCACGAACCCTACTTCTGTTTGTATTATGGCTGAACTGTCACGCGTATTGCACGCAACCTTGAATTATTCACTTTTTCCAGACGACTTGTGCATATGGGCAAGAAATTCCGAGTATTCAAGTCGTTGAGCATACGTTACAAGCAAACAACAATAAATGAGTTTTTGAAAAGCAGTGATTCTTTCACATAAAGAAACTCCTGTATTTGATTTTACGGGGAAGCTCCTGTCGTGGCGTAGGATGACGGCTACGTCGGTTTGTTCCGCTGCTTCGGCAGTGGGTCGTCAGGTATTCTTCAGGCCACGAAGTTTCAACATCATGACACTATTTGGCTTGTGGCATGTTCTATAGATTTCATGTCGACGTCGCCGGCGGAGGATCTTCGATATTTCGTCGAACAGTAACCGCATCTCCGTAGGTTGCTGCCCGCAGTTTTCAGATACAGACACAGACAAGGCGACCGGCTACAGTGTATCGTCGGCGTTCAGGAGAGACGTAGCGGCCTGGTGACGACGATCAGAAAGATGGTCGGGGGTCCATCGTGCTCCTGTGAAATAGTCGGTGATTTCGCGTGACCTTGTTCTGGACGTGGTCCTTGTTGGCGAGTTCACGCAAGCCCATCTCGCGGTAGCGGCTCTGGCTAGGTCTGTCCACTTGCTCCGCAGTGGTAGCAGAGGGGATGGTGGGCGGGGCCGCGCCAGATGTCAGTCTTTCTCGGAGTGCATGTGTTGATCAACCGGCGGGCAGTAGGATGTCGGCGTTGGCAGTAGGCGATGAAACTGTGGCAATGCAGTGTCTTGAAGTGAGCGCGGAGGAGCGGTATGAAGCTGGACTGCAGCAGCGTAGCTCATAGCTTGCGGTTGCAGTTGCACCGTCTCGAGGATGCGCAGAGACTGCTCGATTTACTCTCGAACGATCTTTGCGATCGAGGTAACTTGAGGCTTGCGCGACGAGAACATTTCACGAAGTTCTTCTCGTACTACCGCCCTTATGGTCTCGCACAGATGGTCGGAGCAGATTAGCTGGATTTCAGCAAAGCCTGACGTAGACCGGCGATTGAATAGTCATGTGCGCATTCCAAGCGTCTTTTCAAGCGTAGTTGCTTCCGCGAGGAATTCCTGAACGGTCGTCAGTGGATTCTTTATCAGGCCAGCTAATAACTCCTGCTTTAATCCTTGCATAAGGAAGCGCAATTTATTTTCCTGGGACATGCCAGGGTCTGCGTGGCGGAAAATGCGGCTAATTTCTTCCGTTAAGAGTGAGAAGTTTTTGTTGGGGAGCCGAACACGGGTTTCAAGCAGAGTTTCGGGCCTTTCTCTGCAGACGGCGCTAGCGAAAGTACCCAATAAGTTGGTTCTGAAAATGTCCCATGAAGTTAGGATGGACTATTGGTTGGTTCACGAAACACGTCCTAGCGGCGTCTTCTAAAGTGACGTAAACATGCTGCAATTTGTCTTCGTTGTTCCGATGGCTGAAGACGGCGACGCGGTCATGTGCTTCCAGCCAGCTTTCCGGGTCCTCGCACAATGAACAACAGAATTTCGGCGGCTCCCTGGGCTGCTGAAGCAGGATTCATGTAGGTTGCACAGATGCTGTCATCGTGGCGGTTTGCTTTCTCGTTTAGCTCTTGTACTGCCAGATACGGGTCCCAACTGTGGTTGTAGTCGAAACTTATCTG